>JABFPJ010000821.1:0-32657 GCA_022817425.1 Gryon sp. ZL-2020 | reverse complement strand
AATGCGCGCTCATTGCATTTGCCTGCGAAAAGCGTTGATGCTGCGTGTTTTCGCAGGCAATGTCTCGCGCAGGGAATATCACTGCGAATCGCATTTGGCAATACGATTCGGACAATGAAATTCCTTGCTTTTTAACATATTTCAGTTATTACAAGGATATTCCCTGTCACGGACAGTGACCGTTGTAGAAAATTCTTTTCCGTGTACTTATTACTTTTTTTTCGATTCGTCTTAACATAGAAAAAAAATATATATATATATATTTTAATTTTTAAAAAAATTGTTTTTTAAATTTATTTATCGCAATATTTTTTAAATTTACTTTACTTGTTCTGTCCGATTCAATCAATAAATTTTATTTCTAATCAACCAAAGTAAATTACAAAATAATTAACCCTTATAGCACATCCTGATTCGGTTAATTGGTCAATATTCGTACTCGGCTGTGTTCATATAATTGCTTAATTTTTTGCCAATTATTCTTTACGTTAACTTTCTTTACTTCAAGATAAACATTTCTAATTCTAATTCTTGTCTTTTTTATAGAAAAAATGAGTGCATATAATTTAGAATAATATTTCATTTATTTAATATAAAATGTAATAAAATGTATATTTATTTAATATAAAACATAATAAAATGTCTCTAGTGAATATATTTAAGTTTGTTATTATTAATTTTAGTAACTAAGTATTTCTTAAAAATCATTTGACAATTTTTTTATAGTCATTAAATGTATGAATAACAAAAATAACATATTTGTCAAAGTTTTATTAAGGAACTTGAGGTATTTAAATTGGCCAGTTATTGGTCAATTAACCTATACAATTATTATTGGCAATTTTTGAGACGCTGCTGTGGGCAAATATTTGCCAATTTGTGTTTTAAGGGTAAGGATCATTTCGTAAAGAACACATTTCGTTACGATTTCTTTTGTTATTAGATTATATTTTTAATCCAGTTAATTAGTTGATTTGTCAGTTAATTTATATTTATTAATGAAATTCATTTTCAGCTATTTCCTGTTTTTTTATAATTTAGGTACGTATCTAGTTTGCTAAATAACAAACTAAATAAACAACTAAACTAATCAACAATTCAACTAATGTATTTAATTTAATTCGTTAAGGAATTAAATGTCGCAACTCATTATATATAATTTAGCAACATCTTAATTAGTTTAATTAGTGAAAATCGTTCTTATGTACATATATTAAATTATTATGCTTAGTTAAATTAAAGTTACAAGGTCGTTTAAACATAACTATAAGTTAAGTTACGAATTATACTACGTCAAATGTTAACATAGTTTAAGTTAACCTAAGAAACTTTGCGTTGTTAAAAATATACCTTTTAACTTGAATAAAACTAAATGTTTTTTGATCTTGCGAATTTGCATAATCATACAACTTTTTCCAAAAACTTCTAATACTTCGCAAAATGATACTATTAGTATTCAGAATGTAATCATGTAGCATTCATACAAATGTATGACATTAGATATCTGATCATATCATGCATAAAATTTGTCGTTTGTGAGAAGGCGACGTTGCGTGTGACATATAGAGCGGGCATAGTTAGGTTTGATTTACGATCTTAAAGTCACAAGTCTTATGGTTTGTATGCTCAAATTGCACTCTGCTGAACTGATTGATAAACATTTGCTTATTCATTTAAGCTCGTGATGTTCCTTAAAAAGGATACAGAATAGAATTTAGAGAATTTATATTTTAAGATTCTATTTGACATATTATAATATATAATATACAGTGTTAAAAACATATTAACATTGTTTAAATATGTGTAATAATATATACAATAATACAATTAAAAATTATACACGCTAAATAAAAGTCTAATAACAATTATTATAACTTATAATAAAAATTACTATACCATTTATGAATCTGAGGACAACTTAACATCTATGTATAGAAAACTATTACATTCTTAATTTACAAAATTAGTACATAGTACAGTTAAAAAATTACATAACAGATATATTTTTATCACGTGATTTAATACAAACTATAATGTAGCACCTATATCTTAATACATTCTTTATATCATTTTATTTTATTTTTTACACTGATGTCGAATTGTTCTCAAAATTAATGAATAGTGTTGTACTTTTTATGAGACTTTTATTTAGTATGTACGAAGTTTTGACTTATACTTTTCAACGTACAACATGTAAGAAATTATTCTCTCAAAAATTACTATATGAGATGGTTAATTAAAGACAAAATATATTATCTGTAATATTTACAATATGAATCGAGAACAAACTATTTGAATTATTCGAATAATTACCATACTGTATAACAATAACTCAAATAATTCTATCATTTTGTCTTTGATTAATATTGCGAAAATAACAAAAGACTTTATCCTTATTTAACATGCGAAACAAAGATTTACTAATATTTACTAGAATTATAGGAAAAAGTACCATACCATATAGGAATCAAGACGTATCCAGTCACACATTAAAAACATTACTATACCAATTTAAGACAAATTATTAGTTTCCAAATTGAATATTACTATAAATATAGTAAACAATTTTCAAATCTTTTGCAATTTATATTATATTGGTATAGACATTTGTTTAATATGTGACACGATACGTCTTGATTCCTAGATGGTATTGGACTATTTCCTATTTGTTCCTACTTTTTTTTCGTGTAGTATTTAATACAGTAATTTTTGCGGCAACAATATTCTTAGTGAATTCAAATAAAAAATGACACAAATGATCTTGATGATTGACCTCATTCATATACTTAAATATTTATATCATGATTATACCTAAACTCACCAGTAGGTTTAGGCACGTTCCTTTTGACTTGCATCCACTTATACGTTGGAACTTTGTTCGGCTGAAGTTGTTGCGAATGATGCGGATGCGATTGATGATGATGCGCGTGCGTGTGTCCATGTGTGAGCATATTATGTGACGTTTGTTGCAAATGGTATCCCGCAGAATCCGTATTCTCCTCTTTAAAATGTCCAATATTATGTGCAGCAAATTCATTTTGTCTGATCGCCGTCTGTCCATAATGCATAGCTTCGTCAGGTATATGATGCAGGTAATTGGTGCTTCCAGCAAGGGAAATTTGGTAATCTTGTTCATGATGATGACTAGATTGTTGATGATGAAGATCGTGTTCATGCCTCTGATGAGGCGGTTGGATCACAGAATTCGGCTGGTGGATATTGGAGCCATGATGACAATGGTCATCCCGATACAAAGTTTGTTGTAAATGATACCCATGATGAGTTTCCGCGGGTACATGGCATCCCGTGTGTCCCGTAGGATAGGACGATGGGGACGACGAGGATGAGGACGTGTAGTCCAAATTTGTGTAACTCAGACCATTTTCCGACTGAATAATAACAGTACCGTCTTCGTGTATTGCCGCCGACGGAGAGTAGAAACTTTGTGGTGGAGTACTGGGGGTGTTACTGTCATTCAGAAAGCTCTCTGCATTCACTGACGAGTACGGGGCAATGGCGCTTTGTGGGTAGTAATGTGTCGAGGCGGATTCTGGAGACGATGGCACCGACACGTGACCACTGGGTACCTGATTAGTTTGGCCAGGATAACCGTAGCTGGGGTAGGCGTCAGGCTTACCATACGACCCATACATGCCTATGTCCATCATCATCATTCTTGCCAGATAAGCACATAAATCTTCCTACTTAACGTGTTACACACGTCACTTCAATGCACTAAATTTTTGAATTAAAGTTAATTACAAATACATCACATAATCGTTCAAGTTACAAGATAACATTTCGAATGCAAAACACTAAACTGAGTTACAATCAAACTATGTGAATGTGAATTGTTATGATCGGCAGCACCAATATTAGGTGCTACCTATGTCGGTACCAAAGCCAGACTGTCGTTAGGCTGCGCAAGCGGCGTCGTTTCCAGTCCAGGTGACGCAGGTGAGACTGATTCGAGGGCTACGTTTTCCGGGTCTATCTCGGTCTCTTGTTGGCTGCCGCGATAGTCGTTGCGCTTGTCATCTATCGGGTTCTTCAGGAGGCTGATCCCGGAGGCGGTCCTTGGACGGTCATGTGACTGCGCAGAGGCGGAGTCAGCCAATGCCGCGCACTTTTTCGTCGTCGCGCGTCACGTCAGCATGATGGATCGTTAGCTGGATTTTATTTGCAATTTTTTTATCTTCCTCGTTGCAGTTGACACTTATCGTACACTCGGTACCACCTTCATCCACCCAATGTACACAACAATCGCCGCTACTGCTTGCTTCTTTCGCGGCCCCTCCGCCTCCGTGCGTTGAACCCTTCGAGAGTAGTCAAACATATGCGTGTCGCACCTGTCCGCCTGTAACATTTCGTGCATTTTAATTATACCAGACATTTGACGCATTAATTAGCAACTTTACTTGCCTTAGTGGTTTCGTATTATCCGCGAGATGCTGAACTTTTCCACTTTTTTAGTTAGCCCCTGCCATAGGTGCTTCAGCTTGTCTGCACTCTTAAGTGAAATCCTTTCATTCAGTTTTATGATTAAAGGCATTTCTCGTTTATTCTAACAAAATTATTTCGGTTGAATGTACAAAGAAAACTTTATATCACGCAAAATAATGTTACATTAGAAAAAAGATATCAATGTGTTTCTCAAGGTATTGTTATACTCACAATAAAATATGTTTATGCATATAAGAATATTTTTGTCCAAAAACATATTTGCATATTTAATTCATTTTTAGTATTCATCATCTAGTAATTTGTTTACACTACTTTGTTTTCTCCTGACATTGCTACAGAGTCTTGTAATTTTTTATATATATTTTTCTTTTAGTGTATGTGTAAATATATGCAAAAATACACGAAACATATTTTACATATATAAAATATATGTAAAATATATTTAACATATATTTTAAGCAGCAAAAAGTTATATATTCGTAAAATATATTTTTTCCGTACGGGATATTAAATATGCTTATAAAGTTCACCAAACTATATGGTTGATCTTATCAAACTGTTTATTTTGACACCGGCTTTGTTTCAGTAATACTGAAAACCACCAGTGGTGGTTTATTATAACTGTTTTGTTTATGTCAAACAGTTTAATTAGATCCGCTACACGTTTTTAAATAATAATGAATGGTCGTCTCAACTATGCAGAGTTTATTTGTTTTAGCTTAACCATGTGTGATTTAATAAATTCAAACAAACATTTATTAGTGTCTAAAGTACATTATTTTGCGTGTAGAGACCATTTTATTATAAAGTAGAATTATTTAATCCCGAGTTCAACATTTTTTTACGCAAATATAATCAGACATTGACAAGTACTTAATCATATATTCTGATCCAAAACTGATCGAAAGATGAGACAATGTCTGATCATTATTTAATCAAAAAACATGCTTTTGTGACAGCTAAAAAACAACTCTACGTAACCATGGTAACTTTTATTTGTTTATTAGTTGTTACAATATAATTGTTATATCCTTTTCTTTCCTTATAATAAATAGCGTATGTTATGGTGAAGTTGACTTTTAATCGATAGCTGTATTGTTGCCAATTCCCTGGCTTGTGATTGGTCGTCTCATTTTGAATTAAAAAAATTTGGAAAATATAATATCAAAATTCTTTATGTTGTTGATGTGTCAAAATTTCACCATATTAGGTTATATTAGCATTTCTTAAATCTTAAATATTAATTTAATTTACACCCAGAGAAAAGAGTCATGAAAATTTACTATGTTTTATAGTAGTTTGAGAATTTTTGCAAAAGAGTACAAATTTTACTATGTTTAAGAGTAAATTTCAATATAAACATAGTATATTTCAACGAAAACATAGTAAAATTCAACGAATACATAGTAAAATTCAATTTAAAACATAGTAAAATTTATATTCTTTTGCAAAAAATCCCAAACTACTATAAAACATAGTAAATTTTCATGACACTTGAGTGTAGTATACATATAAATGAATTGTTTTATTGTCTTAATTTAGTGTGTTACTAAATTTTAGTTATTTTACATTTAAAAACTTAAAAAAAATAGGTGCGCGAAGCGCGCTTTAATTCTAGTTTAAATCAAATAAATGTTGATGAACCTTTTTTTCTAGGGATCCTTCACAGATAAATTGAAATATCTCCTTCTTCGTTAAATATGTCAACATATATGAAAGGATTATACACATTTCTAATAAAACAAAGATTGTAAAAAATATTTATGAAGTAAACTATAAATGATTTGGTAAAAATTAA
Source organism: Gryon sp. ZL-2020 (assembly GCA_022817425.1). Lineage (NCBI taxonomy): Eukaryota > Metazoa > Arthropoda > Insecta > Hymenoptera > Scelionidae > Gryon > Gryon sp. ZL-2020. The sequence goes on along the minus strand of JABFPJ010000821.1, from coordinate 26,395 downwards.
ACAATTGAGAATAGTTTTGTATATAATAAGGAATATGATACTCATTTTCAATTTGGAGATTCAAAATTACCCTCTTATTTCCTTCAATCTTGTAATTCCATGTGTATTCAAATTGAATTAAAAATGAATTAATTCATTCATTAATAATTCAATTTTCAGGTAATTTGAAAATTCTTCATTTTCAAATTAACTTCATTTAAACTTCACATAACTGACGCAAAATACTTCAATAACAATCTAAATATAATTAATATTCCATTCTCACTAATTTTACATTTATTTCATAATTATTTGGGAATATGTTATTCATTTTCTATTAAAATATGTTACTATTTCTATTTAAATAATAATTTAAAATTGTAAAAAGTTAATTGAAGCCAATTTATTGATATATCCCCTTTCATTTCGATATAAAATAAGTATGAAGTAAATATGAAATAATTATAAATTAAATATGAAATTAGAGTGAACGAAATATTAATTATTTATATTTAGTTTCAAATCATATGGAATTACAAGATTCAAGGAAATAAAAGGGCAATTTCGAATCACAAATGAATGGAAAATGAATCATGTTTTAAATATTTCTAGAATTTAAATTAGATTCAATATGAATCAATTCTGAAATTTTGGTTGTCCGCGTATGCTTTCACAAGTATGTCCATCTTTACGATGATGGTTTTTCCGTTTATATTGAAGGAAGGAATTTTTATTCTGTTTGTCTTATAATCTCCACTCATCTTTTTCTTAAATCTTTATGTTTGTACACATAACAAAGTATTTGTTTATACTAAATTAAAAAAATGGAATTAGGGGATTAAGAAAGTGTTTAAATATTTTGATACAAAAAGTATAATTTGTTTTTCTTGCATAAAACATGAAAACCACCATTTTGAAGACGAACTATTTGTAAAAGTAAGTTGTAAAACATATAATTAACATAATGTATACATTTTTTTGAAGATAAATCAATCTTGCTTTTGTAAAAAACAAATGTAATTAATTCTAATTAAATATATAATTGAATATATAAAATTATATATACCCGAACGGAACATTAACCTTATAAAACGTTAAATAAACAAATGATAAACGTTTTGAATGTTCAATAAACGTTAATTTGATATTTAAAGAAGTTTATGTTTTATTTGGGTATTTAATTAAATATAACTAAATATACAGTGATGAACGCCTTATATAATCCAAATGCATTCTTGTATGATATATAGATAATTTACATTTAATCGTCTTTGTGGTCCCAATCCTGTTACAAACAGTAAGTTTTCAGGAACATTTCTTTTCTATTCAGGAGAATATCTTTATAATATTTCTAACGCAGTCGGAAAAATGATAGTCAAGTAATTGATAATTTGTATGATTGCTGTTTAAAATTCAAAGCAAAACTATTTGACCTGTCCGTTAAACGAGCATTTAACTAATCAGCTACTTAAACATTATATATCACATTATACAAATATGTTCCATAATTTGCCAAGCTAAACTAATCAAATAATCATCAGTCTGTAAAGGACTATTTTTGCTTGGTCGACATTTGATTGGTTCCATTAACATAAGTGGGATCAAATCATTAATACCATTAGCATAAGAATGAATAAATCCATACAATGGAATAAAAGAATTCGATTAGTATAATCGCGCATATATACTTGATGAAATGAAGTGTGAAGCATAAGAGAAAAACAAACTCTCGAAGGACAAAATGATAAAATAGTGAACGACGTTGCTTTCGAGTTCTTTTAATCTAAAGACCATCAGTGAGAATGTTAGTTGTTCGAAAGACATGTGGGACAGGACCACGGGATATTCTCTCGGACCTTAAGTTCACTGACAGAATGACACATTCTCATCGTGAGAGTTTGAGAGCGCAGCCTATATCAACCTATATCAGAAGAGTTCGGCCAGAAGAAGGGTTCGAATCTCCCGTGGGCGCCACCTGTGGCCACCCGCGACATTCGTCCATCTCGGCCATCAACTTTACTGATCTTCATCTTGATCGAAGTCTACCGATGTTTCTGGTCTTTCTATTCACTTCTTCGAACTGGGCTACTTCGCTCCCGCATACGCCTACTTTTGTTCGCATTTATGCAGATTAACGCCTTCTTCGTTGTATTCAAATTTATCCGACAGAAATTAATTAGATTCGACAAATTCTCTAAATTATTATTAATGATTACTCACAATTATCCGTTTTAGACTCTTCTCATTATTATAAGTTTACTGCAAAATGTGCATTCGTAGTAATATTTCATTACAAATAAAACGTTGGCACTTTCCCCGTATTTTTATTATTATTATTTTTTCCTTATATTTTTAATATAGAAATATACTGAAAATACAGCTGCAATATATTGACGTATGTTTTCTTAACATTAACAATATATTCACAATGTAATGCCAAAAAGATAAATTTTGAGAATGTTTTAAATATATTAAAAATATATTATAAATATATCATAAATATATTCTGAATATTAATAATTAAGTGTATGAACTAAAATATTACCTATTTTATTTGACAAAAAATCAGTTTGCATGGAATTCGTATAAAAAACGGACACAGCAGCGTTCAAACTTCATGCAAAATCTATACAAACTTTTAATATAAAGTTTACACGAAAATGTTACAAACTCTGTTTTCAGGGAAGGGTCAATGATAAGAGACATTAATAAATTAATCAAAATTTATATTTGCAAATTTTATTAGAACTTGTCATTTATAACGTCCGAAGCAAGTAATACATTTCAAAAATTAACAATAATAACAAAAATATGATTTAAAATATAAAAAATCAAATAATAAATGAATCATTTTCGAGGTATATAAAGTTTCGGAACTAACCGTCTGCAAAAATTGCAAATTTGTCGACATTTTATTCTCTGTTTTCACTCTTCTTCCATTTTTCGGAATTTTTCTAAGTTGTTATGTCGTTTTATTACTAGAAAAAATCTTACATTTTAAAGCAAAAAATATACAAAATTGTAAATGTACAAAAATTGTTTACCAAAAACGAATTTGACCAAAAACGGTATTTTCTACGAAATTTATTACCTGAAATTAAAAATTAAAAAAAAAAAAATTAAAAATTATTTTTCGCACTGATCCATAATTTCATAATATTATATTTTACATTTTATATTGGAAACATAAGGGTTCAAACGTTCTTCGCGTTTAGTGTTATGTAAGTGAATGACGGATTCGAATGTGACAAATATCGTATCAATGACGAACGAATACGAGCGCATCAAAATGTCCAAATATTCATATTTGTATTGATATTTTAAGAAAGTTACATATGGATACTATTTTTCAAGTGGTTTGATTGATTTGACCATTTTCAATAGCAAATTAAATATAGATAAACTAATAAAACTAACTAACAAAACTGTCTAACAGAACAAGCTACTAAACTAACGAACAATATTAACTAACAAAACTAATGAAATAGTTTATAATGAAATAGTCTCAGCAGATAATTAGGCAATAAAAAAATGTCTAATGAGTAGTTGCGCTTTTGCTCATGCGACCTTTACGCTTTTGGTATATGAAAAAGAGGAATTAGTTGCATTTTCAGTAAACGCCGTAGATTTGAAATGTGACTAAAAAGTGTAAATATAAAAAACTAAAAAGTGTAATCAGTTCCCAAAAAAGTGCATATATAATTTTTTTAATTGGGCGAACGATTGTAACTATAAAATGTCCACCCAATTAACTATTTTATAATCGATATTCAGTGGCAACACAAAAAATTTAGACATTAATGATATTATAATTATAACTACAATAAATTCTGTTGGTAAAAAATAATGCACAAACGTTTTTTAATATTCCCAAAAATGAATTCTTTTTATTACAAGAAATGCACAAAAATTTCAAATTTCGTAATTAAAATAGAAATAAATTCTGACTTGAAACATAGAGCTTATACCTACATGGAATAAGCTCTATGACTTGAAAAGAAAAGAAACATTTTAATGATTTTTATTAGTTATTTTTATTTTCGTTTTTTTATTTTAAATTGTAGATACAATTATTTAATTAAGTTAATTTAGTTTTTTGTTTGAAATTTATATTTTTAGATAAGATTACGTTTATTTCACATATAGAAATAAATATATGATTTCTTAACATTTCTGCCTAGGCGACGGCGAAAGAGTGGTTGCGCAAACGAATAATAAATAATTAGAGACTCCTGAAATGATTAAAATGGATATTTCTTTTGTTATTAATATTTACAATTACAAATAAAAACTAAATCATAAAACTTTGTTGAATATTATAACTTATTTAAAATTGAATAAAATTTATTGTTAAGAAATAATAAAATTTTAAATAAAAAATGTTTTTTATACATATTTTATCTAAAAAAATTCTTTTTCATATTTTATAGATTTATATTAAGTAATGTATATTTTTTAAATGTAAATCTAAAATGTATACGAAAATATATCAAAGGATTCAAATATTAAACCGAAATTCGTGAATGCATACATTTTTTATGTATAATTATATTATACATAACAAAATATTTGTGAATAATAATTGAGTTGAAACAAATTATGATAATAATTTAAAAAGTTAAATTAGAATAGCTTTTATTCATTGTTAATGTTAAAATGATAATAAATATGTCAAAAATATATGCTTATAATTTATAATTATAAGGGTATTATAATTTATTAGATTTGACATGTTAATACGAAAGCTTCAATCTTATATTTAATATTCTTTCGTTGATAGGTATATTACTACTGAGATGTAGCATCACAATATAGTCGTTCATCATTTCATTAAGAACAGATTAAGAAATCAATAATATCGTTTCATCCACGATAACCCTTACAAAAGAGATCAATAATTGCTTGTGTAAGTAAAATTTGTCCATTATTAATACTTTCATTTTGATCGATGTACGGCAAATTTCCCGAAATGAAATACGTTTTTTTCAAAACCATTTAACTTCTTTTTCTGTGTTTAAAAACGAATCATTTAGTATGCAAACAATGTACGTAACAAATATTTTGAATAGAACTAAAGTGGTTAACATTTCATAGGGATTGTGAGAAGTTTAAAATCAAAGGTTAAATCTACTATTAGGATTACAAAGAAAATGTTTTAGTATAATAATTATTATCTTAAAGGTTCGACAGATCATTCAAATTTACCTGCCACAAAATGTCATTGCTTGAATACTATTTTTGACTTTTTATATAAACGTGTAAACGGTGACAGTTAATTCCGTTATTAAACAATTACTGTCTGAATGTTGCCAGTTTGATATCACGCTGAGTTTTGACGTAGCATCAGACACCTGCATTGTCATGCTGAGTCTTGATTGTCAAATCTCGACTTACTATGTTACATTTGTGCGCAACTTGACCTTCATTCGAAAATCTTACTTTGTGTCATTTTTACCGTTAATATCATGACATTTTATCTTAATTCTTTTCATTTTCTGATATTCAAACAAAGTACTCCAAATGGTCAAAACAAGAGATTTTTCTTTTATGTATTTAATACTTCCATGTTTAATTTAGGATGTTTCGAACAAATTTGTTAGAAACTAATCGAAGTCAAAATTCGAAGTCGAAAAGTCGAAATTAATAGTTCTATAAAAAATTGAATTTTTCATGCAAAAATTCAGTTAAAGTTAAAGTTTTTCACTGTACCTAATTTAAACGCATACGAGTGGAGGATTGATTGAGTTGTTGTTGTAATGATTTGATGATTTATGCTTCCTGTATAATACGACGGCGATAGCAGCGCCAAAAAACAGCCCGCCGTGGCAAAAAATATTAAATCTCAAATTGTTCGTCTAATGTATAATACAACAACATAAACCATTTTTCTAGTACTTAGCCACAGTTACTACTGTACTTCTTGATTTCTTTATTAATAAACTGTTTCGGAAAATTGATAATAGAGAGAAGGCTTTTAAAAGATATTATTAAGTTTATGTGGAAAACATTCAAATTTCCGGTGATGATTATGAAAATGACACAGCAGAAATATTTGTTGTTACAAATATTTTGAACGTCACGCTATAAGATTCCATAGTTTGAACTGTCTTGTCATTCAACCATTAAATCATAACACTGCAATAGTAGGACTCCTACTAACGTCCATTTTTTTCAACATTTTTGTACTTGTAGTTTGTGGTTACAATACAAATGTCGTATTGTGAGTTTTGTATCATGAGAAGCACAATAAGTACGCCTATCGTACGAACCTATTCAAAATAAAAGGACTGCGCCTTGGGAATTTTAGCTTAAAAAAAACATTCTTTTTTTCGTACTCTTGACATCACTTGTGTGTTTCTCATATTTTTCGTATATATTCACGTTTTATTACAATTTTACATGTAAATGTAAACATACATTAATTATTTATTTGTGAGCAGTTAATTTTATTACTTTTTGAATATCAGAAATCAAAATTTGAATAATAATAATAAAAAATATGATGCTTACCAGCTGAGACAATATTATTTTAAATGCAATCTCGTAATAACTAATTTATATTAAAAATATGATTGAATTCGATAACATCATAAAACTGACAGACAAAAGTTCGAATATTATAAAAAATTGATTGACGTGAAATAGATGTTCAAAAAACTGTGTTTTGTATTCATTTTTGAAGTAAGACAGCGAATGCAGTTCTCCGAATTTCTTGTGCGGCTAGACAGAAGACGACGGTTTTTTTACCTACAATATGAATTCAAAGTATTTCTAATTTTCTTCATAAGTCATTATTTTTTGGTTATAACTAGAAACTGGCATCTTTTATTATATCCTAAAAATGAATTTTTCATAGTTTTATTTGTTTATAAATTTGATCAAAGCAAATCATTGAAACCCTAAGCAAATACGAAAAGCAAAATACGAAATTGAAGTTGAATCAACGTTGAAAATATCCAAAATGGAATCATCATTAATTCATTGTTAATAATATATTTTCAATGAAATATTTATTATATTTTATTAGTAAAGAACAATTAAACAATTTATTTAAGATTTTGGAAACATTTATTTAAAAGTCACCATTAATAAAAGGTTCAATAAAATAAATTAATATATATATATTGAATATATATTCTCTTCAACGAAATTTAGGCAGAAATTACTTTAACGAAAGTATTGATTTGAATTCAAAGTGAATTTTTGGCGACTCGTTTCATTGCAAATAGTATGTCATCGATCTTCCTCGCTGAATTTTCCCATTTTCTGTAATTTCGTCTATTTTAGAAGTAACGTTGCTTTTTGTATGTTGTACACACGATTCGGGTTCACCATGTATATGGGAAATCCTCGATACAATGGAGTCATCAATCATTTCTTACGAGAGTTGCTCGATTGCTGTTCTAACTGCACGTCTCTGCAACTATCGAGAATGAATGCCAACGTAATCGAATACATTTACAAACACCTTCAACCATATCTTTTAGGGTAACGTACATACTTCTCACACACAATTCACATTTCGCCGCCGAACGTGATCTTCGAGCAAACAGAAATCTAACATCTTTTTTAATTTTATATGCATTGACTTTTTATCTCAATTCATTCCTTATACAAGTAATATAAATAAAGTCTTAACAATTATAGAAATTTAATTAATAATCATTATTTTTCGTAATTATATTTAATTATATATAATATAATATAATATATATAATAATATAATATTACAATATAATTATATTGTTTAAATTTATAAAATTTATAAAATTAAATTGTTTAAACTATATTTCATTAAAAATGTAACAAATTATTTATTATACTCAACTATAACAGTTTGTTACTTTGGTTATTTTCTGAAAGTTTAATTGTAGCAATTAAACTAATGACCTTAATAAACTAACTAAATAAAATAAATAACTGAAATAACTAATTAAATAAAAGTAAAAAGTAAAGTAATTAATAAAACTAAATGAATTACGGAACTATAAAAATAGCTACAAAATCAAACTGATATCAGTGTAAAAGTGTCACAATTTCGCTTTAACTTTTTATCTGAAAAGGTGTACAAATTATTGAGTAGGAATATGAATATATGATATTAAGTTTACACTTTTAGGCATTATAATAGTTTATATAAAGCGAACAAACATAATTGTTGACTATATTTCAATCTACTACACTATATTTTACTCTTTTAACTATCTTTAAAAGTGAAATATCTAATTTCTTAAACAAACTGACTATTTATTTATGTAATTAAAGACTTAGCAACTCGGGTATATTTTCCTTTTATAGTTGATTAATAAATTATATATATATGGATATATGTCATTTGGGCCAAAAATAACATATATATAAAAATTCATTTATGTTTGTTTGTATATTTGTATATGAACATCACAAAAAATCTGCCGAGCCAATTTTAACCAAAATTTAAAGAAATATATCTTGAAGTGCCGTAGGCTTTAGTTTTTGCGATATATACATTTCATTTTTAGAAAAAAAATATTTTCTCTGTCAGAGCCCCATTCAACTTCGGGACATGGGGGGGGGGGAGGTTGTCATAGGCAATTTTAAGTCGCCATCAGACGCCTAATATACAAGTGAAAAATAATGTATTTTTATTAAATGTTGTATGAAATTGAAATACAAAATTGTAGTAATTATATTAATTTGTTATTTTGTTTAACTCTAACACTTTTCTTAATGACTTCTAATAGTAGCATTATGAGGCAAATGTCTCTACTCATGTAATTCGTTAAACAGATTGTGCTTTCATTAATATTCAATATTTTATATACATCATTATTTATCTGTAAATAACATAATTAGTGATTCTAACTAAACTATTTTAATCATTCAATTTACATTTATTTATATATTTATATATATAAGTTAATAATAAGATTAACTAAATTAATAAATAAATTAAATTATAAATTAATATTAAAAAACAAAAAAAATAATTTTAAATTGTTTAGGTAAATTTGGAGTGGATTTTTTATTTTGGCAACACCAAAAATAAATAATAAAAAATTTGAAAACATATAACACAATAAGTAGAAATTATTTAGACAAAGGTGCTGGTGTGCATCTCCAATAATAATAAAGTTATCATGGTAATTATGACAGGCTCGTTACCAGCACGTCAAGCACGATATGACGTATTAATAAATGAACACTGAATCAAGGGGTAACTGGTGGTACCATCCTATAATCTCACTTTATTCGTAACATATACACGCCGTTTAAGTTGTTGTCTTCTTATCGAGATTGATTAATTGCACAATTTCCGTGTTTTTGCAACTTATGACATGTTCATTCAAATCTCATATTTCTTATATCCGGTTTGAGTCTTAGGTATATTGTTTATTTTATTCATACCTCTGAAGAACTTAGTTATATTTTTGTTGCTTATAATGAGAATTGCACTTGTTAAAAAATAATAACTTCTGTATTTCCGTAATGCACTGAGAGCAATTTCATCAGATATTTTAACTGATAAGTTCATTTATTTATTACATTTCAGTATATAAATAAACTGATAGAGGCAGTAAACTTTACTGAAATTTTTAAGTTATACGATTATTATTAAATGAACAGTATAGTTATAATTAAAAAAAAACTACTAATTTTTTGTGTGATTATGTCTTTAATTACAGATTTAAAAAATTGATGTATACGTGTAATTTGCTTTAATATATTGGAAAAATGATGAGTGACAAATATAACAACTGGTGTGTACATATTTTGCTTTTGTCACAATGATTAATTTAGGTTGTCGTGATACTCGACATTCACTTTGTTGGTTAACAATATACATTATTTACATATTGTATAGAATATTAGTGATTGAATTTTGATAATTGAATATCCATTAATGATTTGCGAATTAATGAGATATAAAAAAGAATTCAATATGTTAAAATATGTATAAAATATTGCATTTAAATTGTTATTTATATTTTTATTACATGATATTTACTCCAATAAACTGTTAATTTCGATTGCTAAAAGAACAAGTATAAAAGCGTGAATAAAACATTAACCTGAATGTTCGACAGCATAAGAAAATAGTAAAAATAGTTGAATAAAAATCTCCATATAGAATCTTCAATTCATATGAGAAACACGGCTGATCATTACCATAATTTATTCATCTCTTATTATTGTTTTAGATTCCTCACGACTGTAACATTCTCTGAGTTTCTAACAAGCTGTGTATAAATTGTAAGATGATCACAACTAACAAATGTTAACGTCAAACGGCGCCAGTAATTGACAAGTAATATGTATATATGAGTGAATACAAGCTGGCTGGTTAGATGAATATTGTAAGAAGTTTATACGCATAGCTTATTCACTTATAAACGTGAGAAATATCAGATTTGACGAAAACATTAATACATTTACAAGATTTAAAGATTACATGGAGCACATTTTTCAATTTTATTTAAAAATTTATTTTGAATGTACACACAAAATAAAAACCTAATAATATTTACCAGAAGGTATGGTAACGAGAAGATATGATTTCAGGCATTAATAATTTTACTATACCATTATTGGAAAAAACTTGCGCAGTAGCCTATTGCGCATACTTTCAATTCTGCGCAGTGCTCATCTGCGCAGCATTTTTCCAATAACGGTATAGTAAAATTATTAATGCTTGAAATCATATCTTCTCGTTACCATACCTTTTGGTAAACATTATTAGGTTTTTAGTTTGCGAGTATTTAAAAAATTTTGAATTTATTAAAATCAATAAAAACCTAGACTTGGAGTTTATATATATTATAATTTTGTTTAGATTTAAATGTCATATAACGGTCACCCAACCTTGTATTGTCCGCCTTTAATTTTGCTTAACTTGAACCAGCTGATGTGTCCACTCAATGGTACAATGTGTACCGCATTGTTATTAATTGGTAACGGTAGCCATATTGACTAATTTTTACCATCCTGTATCAAAAATTATTGTAAAAACAAAGAAAATGTATTAAATGTATTGATGTTTTCCCTACTACATTTTTTCAACAACAAACACGCATCGAAAGCTTCGCTTTCGGTACGACAGCGCTGTTAGTTCCAACTTTCTCCGCTGCGCACGACTGAAAATATACTATTGTTTCACGTATTTAAGTTATACAAACTTTCCCTCCCGAGGGAGAGAAAGTGCCACTTTCGTCCCACTCTTGAGGGAAGAAAAGACGTGTTTTCGATACACGTGTGAGAAAAAATTGTATTTCGTTACTCGGGGAGGGAAATGCCATTTTCCTCCCTAGGGAGATTTAGGAAAATGGCTTTTTTCCCTCCCTCGTAACGAAAAATATAGTACGCAACATGGGAGATGATCGGGAATTCGTTTTCCCGAGCGGAGTTTACAAGCCGAGCCGAAGGCGAGGTTTGTAACCGCTCATCTCCCTTGTTGTGTAATATACTATTACTGTTAATATTTTGGGAACTTTTAACAATAGAATATTGAATATTGCAAAATTAAATTAAAGTGTATCAGAAGATTTAAATTAAACATGAAATATAAACATAAAATAATCATTTTTATATGAAATTTCATATATGTATCCGAGACTTTCGGTTGCATTTCTCATAGTCTTTCCGGTACCATGTTTTCAACTAGAATCTCTATGTTTCTTAAACCAGGGTTACGAGTATATAATATATACGAGATTCACACACTTAAGCGGCACGATTACGCAAATCCTTTAATTCTAAAAGGGATGATATTGAATGGCAAGGTTTTGTTGAGAGTGTAGAATATTAGAAGGAGTTTATAGTGATAGCTTGGGTCAGAGAAATGAGTCGCGATGAATGAGGTTAAATTTCCGCGTCATTACATCTGCTGGGCGCTGGTTTTCAATTTAATTGAATGCAGCGTGTGTTGACAGGCAGGCATATTGGCAGACGGACAAGAAGAAATACAGAGACTGAGATGTCCCGGCAGACTAACCGAGCAAGGTTGTGTCAGATCAGCTCGCGATATCGGCGTTCGAAAGCTTCACTCGGAGAGCGTGTACCTGTCATTTTCAGCGACCGTGTCATCGTGTTCGTTGCTCGTCCTCTTTGCCTAACTAACCAGCTATACGCCCGAAAGAACCAATATAGCTATCTCCCATCCGCAAGATAACATAGATATACGTTGCATGGGAATAAGACGCTGAATGAAACTTCGTAACGAGCTCTCGGCAAAGTATAACGGCTATCTGCTTCGACGTCCATTCAACTGGACGTTTTTTGTTTTCGTCGCAGACCTTCGACGTTTCGTCCATTTCGTTCGTTTCAACTTTTTGCTTACGCATATGTTGTAGTGTTGTATGTGTTGGATCATTCGTTTCAACAGATTTATGAAAAGATAGATTGTTAGTGGCATGTCTTCTCTTAATTTTTGAAAGGTATATATATAGTCTACAAACGAGATACTGCAAGATAGTTTCAAGTGCGACAGATATTAATAGACTGTTCAAGATGAAGCTGATGCCATATAAAAATAACGCTGATCACACAATTTGACTTATGCTTGGTAACAAATAAAATTATACATTTTACGGTAACAGGTCTTATACACTAAGAATATTATTGCTTCAAAATATTACTATACTAAATACTAAAGTAAGAATGCAATCTTTCTTTTGTCATTTTCGCAATATTAATCAATGAAAAAATATTAGAATTATTTGAGTTATTATTATACAGTATGGTAATAGTTTGAATAATTCTAGTAGATTTGCATAAAATTTGAGCGCTGATGTGTCCGTTTTTTTAAGATACCCATGCAAAGTGAATTTATTTAACAAACTGAGTAATATTTCAGTTAATATTTACAAAAATACTTATATTTGCCAATACGTAAATGGTGGTATATTGGGATACACAATTTTTGTACAAACGATTGCACAAATTGCATGCAAATTTCGTGCAATTATGTCACACAAAAGTTTGCATTCCATTAAAAATGAGCGGACTCAGGATAGCGTAAATTTCAAACAAAACCGCTCATGTTTTTCGGTGTTATTAGGGTTGTACAAATTACAGAAAATATATTTTATCCTTACTTAACTATCTAGTATAGTAATTTTCGAGTTAATAAATTTTTATATCAAGTTAAAACTTGATATAATTTATAATTGTATTAGTGTTTGTATTAATGTTTTAAAAAATTTCAAAAAAAGAAAATATTTTAAAAGGTAAGGTTAATTTTTTTATGTGAATATATGCAGTAAGAGGTTGATGTTTAAGCAAATTATTAATTTATGGTATATATGTAATGACAAAGAGAGATTAAAGACATTTTTCATAGTCACTTTGTTGTTTTCTTACATTTTACAAATCACAATGTGGCAAATATCCAATATTTAAGTTATATTAAAGGAAACGGCGAGTTTCAACTACAGAGGAAAAATGAATTACAAATTCTTATACTGTTTTTTTATATTTATTTTGATACTTTTTTTACTTTTGTCGGATTAATTTTTCGACAAAAGTGAGGATTAGTAGTTCTAAATTGAATAGTTTATTTTTCAGGTGGAATTATTGTTGTTGTCTTATATAATGAAGATTCAGGTATAAAAGTCTCTAACATGATCCTGCACTTTGTGCGATGTATCTCTTTAGGAAACCTCTTTCTAAATTACAAATATAATCCGATGAAACATGCAACTCAAAGTCACTTTTTAAAAGACAAAAATGAAAAGTATTTTAGAGTCGATGCAAGTTTCCCTTTTTATGTTCCTACCACTTTTTCTTCTCATCCGCATGATTTGCAGAAAATATATTTTAAGAAATATGCTTAAATCCAGCTTACGCTATTAATACTTACCTTAAACCTGTTGTGAAACAAATAGATTATTTGTCAGCATTACATTGTTGAGTAAATTTGTAAATATTCTGTAATTCGTACATATATTATACATTTACTCTTTGCTTATTAGGTTAAATTTTCTAATTATTTCTTAGCACTTTTTTAAATAAAAAATGAATATTTTCTTACGTTGTTTATATTTAAACAATACAGAACGCATTGTTTGTTTATTTATTTCTACAAAATGGGTAAAGAAATATATGACTATTCTGTAGCACAGTTTTTAGTTTCGAAAATATTGTGAAAAAATATTATTAAATTAATTTAGTTAAATAAGAGAGACTTTGCTAAACTTTAAATCAATAAAACTTTGTATGTATAAAATTTGTGAACTTTTCGTGTATGTGTATATATACACACGAACAAAAAGTTACTATATCTTTAAGTATATCTAAAAAAGAGTATTCTAAAATTTTTCGAAGACTTTAATGTAAGGTTTTAGCAAAATGATTACATTAGTAACTTAACTAACTGAACTAACTGAATTATTTATTTACTTCTTAAAATTACTTCTATAAAATATTATATATAATAATTTATTTTGTTTGATCGCATTTGAATGTAAATTATCATTCAAATGATCGATTCATCGGCATATCTATAAGAAAGTTGATACTACATATAAGACTATTTTTATTATATAGCATTTATATGCCATAGCCTGACTTATCGCAACATTTGATCGTAGACTATTTTTATTTAATAATGACTGATAGTATTTAAATCATTTTTATAGCTTCTGTATTTAGTTTATATGAAGTAATACTTTATATGAACTGATAATGATTTAATTTGAAATATGATTATTATTTATTATAATTTACAATATTATACTTGGAAAATTGAGTGGCTTCGTCACGCAAAATTTCATGATTGTGAAATTTAGTTGTAGACTATGAAAACATGTTGGATTCTGAAAACAGGCCATCCTTAGGGACAGATACGTCAACGTGGACAAGAGGAGTGTTGCTTTCAACGAAGCGTCTGTCTCCTGACATTGTGCATGCATTGGTGGACCACTCGGTTGAGACCAGTGTCGACGGTGGGGTTGCTTTTGCTGTTTTCTCTTTATGTGCTATAATTCGACTCCCCTTTACCCCACTATCGGCACAGTCACATAGGTTGGGAAACGAGGAAGAGTGTTGCTGGCCGATCCATCAAAAGTGCATGTCAGTAGCCATTAGCACGCTCCCATCGGCAGCACCACCCTTCGCTTCCACCCCAAGACTCGCTTCGTTTGGTGGAGAGCCCGTTATTGGTACAGTACAGGCAGCATTTTCCAACCGTACAAATCCGCAAATTCTTAAATTTAACTCTCATGTAGTACACAATTTGGTCTTGTCAACTCAAAATATTCTGTTTTCTTTTATATATACAATATACAATATACAATATACAATATACAATATACAATATACAATATACAATATACAATATACAATATACAATATACAATATACAATATATAATATACAATATACAATATACAATATACAATATACAATATACAATATACAATATACAATATGCAATATGCAATATACAATATACAATACATTATGTTATAACTCATGATAAATTTATACTCAAATCACTCGTGAAATAAAAAATTCCTTAAAATAAAAGAAATTTTACAAGTTTATAGAAGAAGTATCTACGATTTCCGATACAAAAAACAAAAATCGCCGATTGGGTATTTTCAGGATTAATTAAAAAAAAATTGTTAAGGTTACTTTACAAGGTCACAATCTTGTAATGGAACATGAAATGACCTTGAAAAAATTTGTTTGTCAAATTTTTGTGTTAGTATCTTACTTTAGTAATCAGTATTTATATCAAAAACTCTAAAATTCTATACATTTAGCTTTAGGTATTAACATTTTAATGTGACAATTCCAAAACTAAATAAAGAATGAAAATGTACGTATGACAATATATGATTACCTATATATATATTAAAAAATAAATAATATTTTAATTGAAAAAAACGATCGTTTATTCTGCGACCAGCCTACCATGCCTCTTTTCAGATACGAACAAATGACAGTTTCCAACATAAAAAAGCAACGAAAACAATGACATTGCAATTTTTGTTGATATAATATTGTTGCCAACAGTGATCCGAGAAGAATAAAAAAAAGACAAATTTCAAATTGCTCCATACGTTCGCGAGATATTAGCATCCAAAAATCGTTGGTTTTCGCAAAAAGTAGGAAACGTCTTCTTCTTCTTGTTCAGTATCTGGACGAATATTTCAGATTGATACATTAATGTTACATGGTAATGTGTATCTTATAACGTATTTAAAAATATGCGATACTGATGAAATTTAACATATTTTAAGGTCAATTCTTAAATATTTCAAGTATACCCCTAAAAAAATATAAAGTATTGCAAGCTTTTCTGTAATTATATATATGATATAAGTATAGCTAATTTTGTTAATACCATTCCCTGTGTGTACATATTCTAACCATTCACTTTTGGTTATGAATCCGCGGAACAGTGCTGCGACGATATTGTCAATGGTTACTTGACAATAATTCATCTAATTTCGATAAGCCTGGCCATAATGACCTGCGTCAAAGAATCGCGCGCTACACGCGCGGATAAATGCGCGCACCAGGTGACGAGTGCTCCTGTCATAAACGTGGACATGCTTCCGTTTGCTTTATTTTTTACTTGTTAGATGAACCCGTTTTTTGCCCCTTAGCTTTGCCCCAGTTTGCTTTAACTTTCTTTAACTGCTCCTATCGTTCGTGTAGAAACCACTCAAGAAGTTGCCGCGTCCAATACGAAGATTTGCCGCCGCCGATGCGCGTCACGGTTGAACCAGAGTCAAGCCGAATTTAAACGAAACTCAGTATCGTGGATTTTTTTTTTTTTTTTGTATTTTATATTTTCCGCTGCACGTAAGTTTTGCCCAGACAATAATCCGTGTGCGAAAATTTTTGTTGTCCTTACATCGTCGTGTTGTTTTACTGCGGGATTTTCTGTTACCAATTTTCCACTCTTTCAATATCTCCCAAAAGTAACCCCTGTTGTCCACTGCGTGACAACAGACACATGTACTTGACCAGGGATATGTATGTTCAAGTTAAAACTTAGACAAACTTGTTATATCTGCACTCGATTTCTCTAAGTATATAACGTCGTAAAAGTATAAATTATTATAAGTTTAATTTAACTTGGTTTTACGAATAAATGGCTGAGGACCTACAATTGAATGTCAAGCATGAAATAACCCGCACCGTGAATAGTTTGGTGGAGAATAACCCGCTCTGTGAATATGCAGTAAATTTAAACAAAAACATAGTAAAACACTCTTAAAACACTCCTTTTGGCTGAAAGCAAAAATTCTTGCACGAAAACGATTTTCATTTTTGACTAAATAATAAGACGGATTTTGCTTTAACCCAAGAAAAAACGTTTTACACCAAGACAAAATAGAGACATTTCTTGGCTCAAGACAATGATTTTTAAGAGTGAATTCAACGAATACATAGTAAAATTCAATTTAAAACATAGTACAATTTATATTCTTATGCAAAAATTCCCAAACTACTATAAAACATAGTAAATGTTCATGACACTTTTCTCTGAGTGTATACGTCTCATAAGAGAAATGGGTCAAAAATGCGAAAAACTAAAAAGGGCGGAGAAAAGACCGGTGCGCGCCCACTTACGGGTTAATTCATTTCTTCTCAATATAATTTTTTTGTTATTATGTTTGTTTATCCGTATAATATTAAATATGATTAAGGTTAACCAGACTATATGGTTGATCTTATCAAACTGTTTGTATTGACACTGGCTTTGTTTCAATAATAAATAAAACATAAGCTAGATTCGAGATTCCGTGATGGTTTATTATAATTGTTTTATTTGTGTCAAATAAATAGTAAAATGATATACAAGTTTAGTAAAAGTGGATTTATATATTTTATATTTTATTTTAAGCGAAATTCACTAAAATACAAAATCTATTAATCCACCTTAAGTAATAAATTGTAATAATTCAACTTATAACAATGTCTAATTTAAATTGTGTAATTGTTCATAATATTTGTTATTTTTATTTTATTTAAAATCATTAAATTAATTTAATTCAATTAACTAAACAGTTTTATTAGATTCGCTATATGTTTTTAAGAAGATAAATGTATCGTCCTCTCAACCATTTTAGCTTAAGCATATATGATTTAATGAATTTAAACAAACATTTATTAGCGCCTAATATACAAAATTTTGCGTGTGATGGAAAATAATCCGTGCACACTACAAAAATGTGACACATTGCGGTGTCGCATTTTTGTAGCCGTTTGATTTTGGGCTGAATAAGCATAAACAAATATGATGTTGTATTCTGATTTTCAAATAGATGAGGCAAATCATGTTCTGAAAATGAAGATTAAGAAATAGTTGGTCTAATGACTTCAGAATTTGATACTCTTAGATGGGTCTGGCCTTCAGCACTCGCGAAAAGTGCTATGCTGATCGCGAAAATAATTCATAAAAATATATGAAATTATTAATGATAAATTTGATATCGCTTAAAAAGAAAATCATATAAATTTTCGAGACATGACAAGACGTAAGAGTTAAAAAGACTCCTTTTCATTTAATAAACAAATTTTAAATATAAATACATCTACTGTCCATAACAACGAAAACGAAATTACCGACGGACAAGTACTGAAAATTTACATATATTTGTTTTTAAAAACGAATATATATAGTCTTATTTGTGAAATTGGGTTGATTTGTCGTAGATATTGTATTAGATATTATTGCTAATTTATTAATATTAGTATCCTAATATTAATTCAAATAATGTTGTCACGTAAAGGTAAGTAATCTCGATTCATTATTTCTATTATTTGTATCATAAAAGTTAAAAAATTAAACTATAAAACTAATACGTAACAATTCAAACAATTAAAAAATTACCGAATTAACTAATACATTTTAGAATTGTTAATTTGTTAAAGTTGCCTTTGTTAAATTGTAATTTATCACATATTAATTGTTGTATATAACACAACATAACATCCCAGCAAACGTGACATTTTTTAGCTGTATTTGAGACTATTTTTGTTTAAAAAGTTTATATTAGATGTTAAATTAATGTATTTATTTTAGATTTTGTTGTAAGATCTGATATTAATTCAATACATTTTAAAAAGTTCAAAAATATTTCTAAAAGTTCCTAATCATTTTTATAATTACTATAAATGACTTTATTAATTACGAGACAACTTTAATAATTTTCAATAAGTTTCAGTATTGAAAGATGGTATCAAACTTTTTAAAACATTTTCAAACATTTAGAAAATTGTTAAAACAGTTATAAACTTATAAAGAAATATTGGCATTTTTTAGAATTTTTTAAGTAAACGTTCAGCTTAAAAATATTCTATCATTTTGCACAAATCATAATTGAAACTTTTTAAACATAAATAAAATATTCTTAATTTAATTCGAGATTATCATGATTTTTTACATTTTTCATGAAATTTCGACTTTTTCATCAAATTTCGAGATTCTTATTAATTTTAACATTTTTCATAAATTTTCAAAATGTTTATAAAAACGAATTTATAAATTCACTTTTTTAATAATTAGTTTACTTGGTTCTGTTAGATTTTTAAGAAAACTAACAGACCCAAGTCAAATAAGAATATTCGAAGATGAAATTAGATAAATTAACTGGTATATTAAATTAATAAGTTAACTGATAATATTTTGTACGTGTTTTCATTTATTGTAAATTTAAATAAACGTTTGTGTTTGATGCTTTTTCATTTATGAAATTTGTATCATTTTGTTGGTTTTCTTCGCTTAGTTTTTTTACTTAAATTCAGAAAAAAGACGGAATCTCATGAAAAATGTGATGAATTTATAAATTCATGAAAAATCGAAATTTTATGTAAAATGTGAAAAGTCACCAAAATCTCGAAAACTCATAAAAAGTGTGAAAATTCTTCAAAATTTCAAAAATTGTAATAAAATATAATAATAAATAACTACATTTCTCAAGATAAATCTGGTCCTTATACCTAAAAAAAATCGCGTGCATATTAAGAAATCATTTCTTTAGTAGAAATTGTTTCGGCTGTAGTTGGGCATGTAACGCGGTCCTACAAAAGGGTCCCACTGGGCAACGTTTACCCAGTGTGAATTTCATGGGGCCGCATTACATGCCAAACTACAGTCCAAACAATAGGTACTAAGGTTATTATTGATTGATTTAATAAATTACGAATACAGTGGTGGTGACGTTTAAATTAAAGAAGTTTCATGCTTTTATAATTTGTTATTATTAATTTATCTAATACGAAGGAGACGGCGGTGACAGCGGAAGTTGAGACACCATTTAAATAAATTTTGTTTTATTATCATTTTTTATCGAGTGATCTAATACGCGATAGCGGTGGCGGCGGCGGCGGAGGTAGAAGCAGCATTGGAGGCGGCAAAAAACGCTATCTTCAGCGATTCATAATTCACAATTATTGAATAAATTTAAATTCTAAAAATTGATTATTGCTCCAGAAAATGTTTCTGACATATTTTATCGGAAATATTTTCCGAGAAAGCAACTTCTCCGACCGTTGAATCTTCATCTGTATATGAACAAAATTGAATAACATTTTTGTAAAATCAAATTTCATCGATCATGATTTTTTTGCTTAAAAAATGTTGTTTTGTTAAAGAGTATGCAATAAAAATGTTTTCATTTCAGGTACAGTTATCAATTTTTGCAATTCCGTTCTCTTAAGGGTAGTAGCGAATGATCATGACAACAACAGGCAACAGTACAGGCACAGCAGCAAGTGTGGTGGCCACTGACCATCCATCACAGAGGTGTCAGTTTTTTTTCTGCCCAGAAATACGTAGCTGTGACATTTTTCTCGCTGCAACGGTTTGTTCTCATTCACTTTGTACTTGCATTTAACTCATTCGTGATTACCACGTCTTTTCTATCTGATTGATTCTCGTTTTAGGTTCATCTAAGTAGAATACATAATAAAAAAGCAAGCAGCAGAATTTCGTAAAAGTAAAGGATGTCGAATTTTCTTGTTATCTAATTTACTCTTATACACCTTAGATACTTTCAAAAGTAGATGAAAATATTCAACTGTCTGGTCAGATATGTTAGCAACTATACAAAGTATCAATCATGTCAGTCACGCGTATGCATGCGGAAGATACGAATTTATGATAAGATGCGTGCGATGTGAATTTGTCAGATGGAAAGTAGGTACCACGTATAAACGACACATCAGTAGTACAAACTTGTTCAGCTTAAAAAGATTCTCCTGGAGAGATTTATGAGTAGTCTTGGGATTGCAGTCAGTTCTCCTTCATCTCTTTATCGATCCTGGCAGGATCACAACTCCGATAAGCGATTATCTTTATCTTGAGTTGTGAAGTTTTTCCGGTGTCCTAGCCAATTAGATTGTCATCATTCTTGGCGGCGGTCTTTTTTGTTCTGACTTGTACATGTATACCTGTCATCTTTAAACGTCTCGGGTGTAACAGTAGAAGTAAGAATAATTGTTTTATTTTCCATGTTATTGAAATATTTTCTGTACAATAAGCCGATGCCAAATTAGATCATGATATAATTTTAATTGGGACACTCTAAAATTTGGTTATTTATGAAGAAACAAACATATTGAGTGTATTGAAAACTAAATTGAAGAAGATTAAGAAGTCGCTACCGTTACTTCTGTTTTCTCATATACAAAATAAGTACAAATAGAGTATGCATAAATGCAACATTCAAAACCAGTGTTTGCGATACCAACAAAAATGTTTTTTCATAAGATTATAAATTGGATTGTTTTGTTTTATGCTTAAACATTTTAAGAATGAAATTATTCTTTAGTGGGTTTGGTGACAGATGCAATATATTTAAATTACATAAAAAATGTTTAGCCGATACAGTTTTTAATGATTTTCGCATACTATATTTTTACCCATTTTTTTTATGCGATAAAAATAGAATCGACGGTAGCGACCTTAAAATCTTGTTCAATATAATGTTTATTGCACTCAATCTTTATGTTTCTTTGTAAATTACAAGATTTTAAGATGTCCAAATTAAAATTTTATCATGCGGTCTAATTTTAAATCAATCTTTTTTCAAATCCTGAAAAAACAGCAATAGACAAATGATTTGATCAAAGATAATAATTATTTAGATAATCAAAACCAACATAATTAAACCAACTGTCAAACATTGAATTTAACTATTCGTTTGTCTCATTATAATTATTTATACATTTTCAAAATCTCAGGTTCGATCAAAATTTGTTCAAATTTTGATTTTGTTCAAATTTTGTTCAAATTTTGATCAAACCTGAAACACAGCGAAAAATTGTATCAGATTATTTCTGCAAATTTGCATAAAATATTTATCAAACTATGTTTTTAGAAAAAAGTCATCAATGTCACGTCTATATATATCCTTTTTTGTATTATCTATGATTTGCATATATTTTTGGCTATATTATGATAATACAATTTAATTTTCCTTCTGAAATATAACCTGCTAATATTTATTGAGTACTTTACATATATACGCTACTTTCATATCTTGGAGAACAACGTGATAAACAAAGAGAAATACTTATGTTTACATGAATGTACACAAAGACAAATAATTATTTACTTTTATAAGATTTGTTATTATTGTAATAATGAATGTATAAAATAGCAAAAAAAAGAAATGTATGGGTGTTCCATTTATTTATTGAATAGTAGTTACATATAAAATTAAAGTTACATTGAATGCAACGAAAAATTGATAATTTAGTTTATAAGAATTGTTGACAAGGAATGTTAGTAGCTGAACTATGTTGGAAAAGCAGCTGTACTAGAACCACATATACAATTTTATTTGCTGGATGATTGTATTGTTGTGAAATCAAGTCTGACGAAGATCGATTGTACATAAAACGTTTCAGACATCAACACGAGATCGCACCCTGCTAAGTTCGAAGTTAACCTATACCTACCGTACACAGATGGTGCTAATCTTCCTCAAAATTTCTATTAAGAAATTCCGCCACTATTGTTGCAAAGACAAATTTTAGACTTTTATGAAACCAAGTTATTTTATTTAAAAAAATTGTAATTAATAGTTTCTTAATATTGATATCCACTTTCTGCTACCTAAGGCATAATTTTTTATATAAATTTAATGATAATTTTATTTTATTCTATTTAAACGAACAAGTTTATTAGTATGGTGATAAAATATTGCGAGAATTTATAAAATTTGAAAATCAAAAAATTCACACCAATTAATTAGGGGGTGTTTTTCAAAAGTGCCAATTGGCAGAGTAAAAAAAGAACAATCAATTTTCGATCAAAAAACCAAATCAAATTTGAATCACATTTTGATCCTTTAAATTGGATTACATCTGATCTTTTTTCGATAAATATTTGATCAGTTTGTGATTTAAAGGACAATTAGAATTTATTATTATAAAATTATGATAAAATAATGATTAATATTTGATCCATATTATATCATAAATATACAATTTATTTTTTATAAATATATTTATATTAGATATAAAGTTGAACATATATTGATCAGTATTTTATGATTAATATTATATTATAATAATAATTATATTTATGCAAAATAAATATTAAATATATTCATGATATAATTGATCATATATTAATCATCATTTTATCACAATTTCTAATTAATAAATTTTAATTGTCCTTTGAATCACAAATCGATCAAATATTTATCGCAAAAAAGCAGATGTAGTCCAATGTAAGGATCAAAATTTGATCAAAGTTTGATTTGGAGTTTTGATAAAAAATTGATAATTCTTTTTTTTACTCGGATGGAACTGATCAAATGCGCCAAAAAACATATTATAAGCGCCAAAAACACAATATCATAAACGCCACAAAAATGTATCAAAAGCGCCAGATGTTATCCTTGCAATATTTTTATAATATTAAATGATATATATACAATTATACCAACGAATTTCTGCAATCAAAATGTTGACCAAATTTGCGACTGTTATATTCAGTCTTGTAATTGAAATTACGTATTACCTTTATCAAAGAAAGCATTATTGTTAATCATTTTAAATTTTGACAAAAAATTTGTCAAAATTTGATTTTGTGGAGATGCACTGGACGAATGTGTATTTGATGCATCCGCACAAATGAAATTAATAAATTAAATAATAAATTTTCGCTGTATTGAAAAAGCTACAGGCTGAAATTTATTTAAAAATATCAGGAGTGAAGAAACAGCAAATCTAAATCGTCAACTTATTGAAATATATAAAAAAATGTAGTAAAACATATTTACCATCACTGATCGAAAAAACACGGATATTTTTTCTGTTAAAACTGGACGACAGAAATATCCGACGCAAACGGAAAATTTTTCTGTTAAAAAACAGTAAAATTTAGTGTTGAAACTGTTATTTATAACATAAATAACATAAGATTTTGCTAAAAAATGTATCTACAGAGTATCAGGTACATACACATATGTTAATAAAATAATAGTTTTCAATAAAATTCATAAAATGTATTATGTTAAATATATATACTTACTAGTATATAAAATCTGACGGCTTCGCCCATTATTATATTTGAAATTTTTAGGACAATATTATTTTATAATTGAATTCTAATTCTAATAAATAAAATACGAATAAACATATTTTCATTTTTTATGATAATAAATGTGTAAAATGTGTTCAATCTTACAGGCTAATACGTGGAAATATACATTTTGAGCTTGCAATCTCGTTCAATATTACAGGCAACTGCCTGTATTTGCCTGTTTCTTAAAACGCGTGAGGTGAAAATATATTTTTTATCATAAATAATCTCAGATAGATCTCAAATCGCGTTCAACAGGGTAAATCTGTATAATCATTGAGAATTATCTATAAAAGCTACTCGACTTAAATAATTTCAATATTTCAAATATTCCAATATCTTCTATAGAGTCCATTTTAATGTTTTTGAAGTAAACGCTGCAAATGTCTTATTCAAGACGCAGCTTTTAAAATAAGACTTTTGAGGTGTTTCAATATATCCCCTGATAGCACATCTCGATCCGGATAATTGACCAATATTTGTACTCAGCTGCGTCCCAATAATTGCCCAATTTTTGATCAATTATTCGTTAGGTTAACTTTCTTTATTGCAAGATAAACATTTCTAATTCTAATTTTTGTTTTTTTTTTGTTATATATAAAAAAAACAGGAGAAAATGAGTGCATATCATTTAGACTAATAAGTACTAAAGACTTTAGTTCTTAAAAATTATTTGGCAATTGTTTTTAGTCATTAAATATAAGAATAACAATAATAACTTATGTGTCAAAGTTTTATTAAAGAACTTGAGGTATTTAATAATTTTACTATAGTTGAGCAATTTTTGAGACGCAGCAGTGGGTAAATATTGGCCATTTTGTGTTTTAAGGGGCATGCTACTGAAATAAGATTAAAGTGTAGATGATAAACTTTGTAACAGAAAAACAGTGGAATAAGTCACTACTTCTTAATCACTTGTAAGAAGAAATATTGTAATCAACTTGTAATCAATCCTGACATTCCTGTAAAATTAGCCACTTCGCCCCATGTTAAGTAATACAATACTATTTGAAAAATTGAATTAATCAAGATTGTCTTGTTCTAATTGTGCTAGATATTATTAAATAATTTTTATTGTGGTAATATTTAAAGTAAAGTAAAATAATTGTCAAGAGATTTTGTATTTTTACAACGACTTAATGATTTTTAAAAGTAAACTTCCAGGAGGTCCCCGATGTTGGCCAATGCGCTTAAGATGATTCTTCAATCGAATTCACTGCTTCTCTCTTCCACTAATGGAGTCACCATTAGCTCTATCCTTTTTGCTCTTACATAGCTGAAGAATCACCTTAAGACGACGTTTATACTAGTTCAGCCTTGTGCAACATACGACATTGGTGAAATGGGAACCACCTAATCTGCCAAAATTTTGATAGTCCTTAGCATTACATTTGCACTAAAAATCACAAAAATAATTGGTAAAATATCAAAATTTCAAATAAACATTTAGCTATAATAATTTATTATTACTTTATTTATGACTTAAAATATTTCAATATTAAAAATTACAATCGTTATAATGCTTATAATATAATAGTTTTTTTTGTTAAAAGTACAATTCAAATACTTGCAACTACTCAACTTTCAAATACTGAATGGAAAAGTCGTCCTGTGATTGGTTTTGTATCAAATGAGAGATGGCGCACGGGATATGCGATCGTAAATGGTAATTTACAAGTTTTACTTAAATCCGGTGCAGCAGCACTTGTCCATCCTCGTGATGGCGAAGCTAACATTATCGATATTACAGATTTCTTAAGGTGATGGCGAAGCTAACATTATCGACATTACAGATTTCTTAAATTAAAATTAAATGAACAATTTAAATTACATTTAAAGACCAGAGCGCCATTCTCTCACTTTTTTTACACGTTTTGATTT
>JABFPJ010000820.1:0-32669 GCA_022817425.1 Gryon sp. ZL-2020 | reverse complement strand
ATCAACTCATTACAGTAAAATTAACTTAAGAAGAATAATATGAATTATTAAGTATTCTTATCCACTCGATAAAATATTGTCGCTTAAATTGTTGCTTATTATTTCATACACTTGAATATCACAAAATGACAGAATTTAGGTTTACTTACAAAATCAGCCCACCATCTTATTACTCATAAAATATGAATACTGTAAAGGAGCACGTTCAATGATTTAAAATTTGATTTAAAATTGAATACAATTTCAAGAGAATAAATTCCTTTTTAAAAATTAAATAAATATTCGTTAACAAATATTAAATAGTTTTACTATTTAGCTTTTTTAAGAAAAACAATTCAATTAAAATTAAACAATTCTTCTTTAAAACAATAACTTCTTTAAAAATGAAATCAATCACTTTAAATGAAAACTAACGTTATTTTTTGGGAATCATTCATTCGACTTATCCTAAAACCTGAGTACGGCAAAATGTAAACTCGCGGATATAAAACACTGATGTTCTTCGTTGGGAAATGCAAAATCGAAGGCAGTGTTTTGACTTTTCTTTCATCGTCAAAGAGTTCAAAACTTGCTTAGAGTTATGTAAAAAAGATTCTTCTTATGTTCTCATTTTTCCTTTTCGATTCAGCTTTGATTACATATGAAACGCGCTAATTAGAGCGCATTTATAGCTCGTCTCTGTGCGTGAACGAATGTAAGATATTTCGCCTCTCTTCCATCGTTCGTTTTTTCTCATCCGAGATTTTTCCTTTCAGAAGTCCCTCCAATCTGGTCTGTTCAGTTTGTACGAAAACATCGCCACGTTCCAAAATCCGTTCCATTGTCTTTACGTACACCTTCGCCGCGACTCTTTGACTTTCTGGCAAAGTTTCTTCGAATAGTTTAGCTTTGTTTAGAATTTCCTGAAAAAATCATTATTCATTAATTGAATTTGTTATCCCAAGTAAAAGTTTAAATTTACTGTCATTAAGGAAGTTAACTTTACCTTTCTATCCTTTTCATTTGCAGACTTGAATTCCTCAGCTAATTTATCCAATTTTTCAATGCATCCTGGCAAACCGAGGTAAACATTGGTTTTGGATTTAATAAATTTCTTGATATTAAGCGCCGTAAAATCTGCATCACTCTTATATTGAAATTTATAGGGCTCCGATTTGCCTTGCAGGAACAGTAAAATCACCGGGTAATCATTTTTATTCACGTTGTATCGTTTTGCGAGATCCGAGTTGTCGCGATTTCCGTAGTCCTTGATTCCCACTTCTGCCACGAGTAGTTGCTCTGAATCCTTCGTTGATGCGGCTACTTTGCCGAATTCTTCATGCTTTTCTCCGTATGGAAATGATACGTCAAATTTCACCAGCGCTGCTTGAAATTTTGGAACTATCTATTGAAAGAAAAATTTAATACTTTAAATTACAATTTTTTTGTTTTAAATTTTGATGCTAAGAACAAATTTATAAACTGAAAACGAATATACAACAATTTTACGACTTTAAATAATTGTACATTTGCATTTGTTCTTTTTATTTATTTATTAATATTAAAAAAATATGATTATGATAATAAAATTTTAATTGTATTTAATCGTCGTAAGTCTTAATATAAATATACGGCTGCATATTTAATTATTTGCAATCAGCCAGCTTTACGATGCACAAAATTATTATTCATGAATGGATCGTCACGTTTCCATGAAATTTTACTCCACTGCAGTGAATATATTTGTATAAAAAATTGCAACTTGAAATTTCAAACGAGTTGTTACTCGAATTTTTAATCATCATATCAATGTTAATGTTGTCTTTGTACTTTTTTAATTGTTCCGCTATAATGACATATACGGCACTTTTAATTCACATTTGTTATTTCTAAAAATAATGTGAAATTCTAACATTATTTCAGTTGCATTTATTTGCATGTATTGTTTTACGGTACATCATATATTATAAATAACCGCATTGATTATTGCAGTTTTTATTATTTATTAATTTTAAAAACATAGTAAAATTCTTATCTACTATTTTACAATTATTTAATTTAATATATAAGTAAGAAAACAAAACAGAAATAATAAATTAAATAATACGTAAATAAAATAATAAATTAAAAACTAAGATATATAAATTGTACTTAAAAGTGTCTAATTTTTTGGCATATTTAAATGCAGTTAGTTTATGTAAATTTATGAATTTTAATCAAAAAAATAAATCATTTGATATGCCAAATGATAATTTGGCCGAAAACATGTCCACTTTCTGTCATCATATCACAATTCAAACCGCGAGATAGCAACAGCGATCATTGCGGTCACCGATCCACTTCAAGGTTAGGTTACCTGCAAAATAACGGTACAAAATAATCATCTGAGTAAATAATCATCTGATCAGTAAAATCAGTGAAATAATTACAAATGTATAATTCAAACTACGTTGAAACATACATTTCCTTATTGAAACTCTAAAATTGTCATGAAACTTTCCTTTATTGACATAAACAAAATATATAAAAAAATAATGTTTTATAGGATAAAAAGAAAATAAATAAATGTAAAATAATAGAGTAATATACATTTACAATTGAAAAAATTACCTTGTCAAATGAAAAAGAGTCAAGCGGGACACATCCCTTGCAGTTTTCGTGAGCATTAACATAGGGGCTCACAAAAGCTATGATAATTGTGCTGAGAATAACTGCGTCGCGCATTTTATACATTGTATTATTATTATTTTTAATATTTGATTTGAATGATTCAAAAATGATTTGTAATGAAATAAGTAAGCAAGTGTGATTACGTGGCGTTGTAAAAACTTTGGCTTTTGTGCTCGGCCAACGGTCGTTTAGCGGAGCTCTATCAGACGCCGCGTTGCGTCGTGATAAGCCACTGCTGGCAGACGGGTGGACGACGGGGAGGCAAAGGTAGAAAGGAGGGAAAAGGACGCGCAACACAAAAGATCCGCCGTAAAATCGATACATAGAATTCATCAATTGCACTTCTTCCGGCTCGGTCCGATCGTTTTGTGATTTTGGATTTCCGTTTTATTTATTTATATATTTCAAAATATTCATCACAAAAACTTTTGGCTCGGCAAAATCCTGTGTTTGGCGCATAGCCATTTGCGGGTTTATATTTTATATTAAATGTTTTCTTTTTGTTTTCAATTCAAGTTTAAATTATGGTTTTAGGTCGGAAATTTATTTTAAAAAATAAAACATTAACATTTACTTTTTACGTGAATTCAACATTGATTCAATTTGTGAAATTACTTTTGATAATAATAAGTTCTATTACTTGAACAAGAGGAAGGTTGAAAAAAAGTTGATTTAATTTTTAGTTAATTTTTTAATTAAAAGCTTTCTTTTCGAAACATTTAAATGCAAACTTTTTGCTTTAATTTAATTAATCTTAACCTTCTAGTAGTTAAAATTAAGTATCTGTAATTTGTTTTTAAGTGTTATTTTAGACTTGAATTTGGAGTTTCTTCGGAGATTTGCAGCGTTTTATTTATTTCTACAACGATGGATGATATTAATGTTGATTCATTTTTAACTGCTCTCCGTCGAGCATTCTAAGTCCGATTCTGCAATGTTGAATCAGCGTTCCATCGATTTATTGTCAACGCTGATTTGACTTTGAAATTAGGTTGCCACTTTTTTGGATCCAAAATTATTGCTTCAATTTAATTATTTATAAATAAGTGTTTATTTTAATTTATTAATGTAGAATATCAATGTAATAGCTTAGTTTGTAGTAAATATTCATTATTTCATCATTAATCATAATAATCTTATTTGATTTTATGAGAATATAATACATAGAATAACATTTATTCAAACATATAAAATGTACCTTTTTTCGACGTAAATTAAGCTTGATTGATAAATTATCGACCATATTTTACATCTTTGTAATCAGTGTATATTGTTTCAGTTATCATTTATCAAATATCGTTTCTTATCAATCGTTTGTTATTGATTGTTTCACATCACGGTTACTTTTTGTTTATCTTATGTTATTTATTTAAATTTCTATTTTATCCATTTAACATAATTTCTTTTTAATATCAAAATAAAATTGAAATTGAAATTTTATTCAAATTTAACAGAGAAACATTATAATATATGATTAAATTTCAATAAGATGGTATAAACCATTAAAGATTTATTTTAAAATTGCGTTCATTATTTATTCTTTTTATTATTAAAAATAACGTTGCATTGCTGTGATAGAAATTATTAATATAATTATATAATATAATAATGATTTATATTCCATCAAAAGAAACTGAAGTTACGTAACTTCACTTACATTTTACATTTACATAATATTAATGATCACTAGTTGTGTTAATGACTATTTTAACGTATTATTGCTTTCAATAGTTCATAAAAAATATAATAAAAATCATTTTTACAGTCAAATTTAAACAAACAAAGAAAAAAATAATAATAAAGAGAAGAAAAAGTTTGTACAATAAAAAGTGCAAATTAAATGAAACAAATTTTGCAAATAAAATAAATCATTTATTAACATTTTTGAATGTAAAAATTAGTTTGTATATAAACATTTGTATTTAAAAATTATAAATCGTCTTT
The DNA here is from genome assembly GCA_022817425.1 of Gryon sp. ZL-2020. Classification (NCBI taxonomy): domain Eukaryota; kingdom Metazoa; phylum Arthropoda; class Insecta; order Hymenoptera; family Scelionidae; genus Gryon; species Gryon sp. ZL-2020. Next base: position 28,076 of record JABFPJ010000820.1, on the reverse strand, counting down.
GGTACTTTTGCTTTCATTTCCATGCGTGGTTTGCTGTTCATTTTGCTTTTGATCGTTGGAACATTTTGGTTTCCAGTTACGAAATAATTTCTCCTCCTCTAGGAAGTAATCCCTCAGATCATCCAATCTTTGACGGAAGGATTCTGTGTCGACATAAGAAAAAGAAACCAAAGTTAAATGAAATAGTTTAACATTGTTTATAACTGTGATATTCTCAACTCTGTGCTATATTGATTGATTGTAAAGTTTAACCAAAATATACATTGACTAAACAGATTTTGATTGAAGCATAGCTAAGTTGATTTTGACTACGAAAGTTGCGCTAAATTGATTTCACTCGAGTCGAGACTTGACAGAGAGTGAAATGCAGCGGACGGCGAATTCGGCTGAATTGTTTGTAATTGCGTTTATTTTCACTTAATTCAATTTTTGTCGAGTCACATTCAATTTCTCTTTTTTGAGTCTTACTCTTTTTACTCGCAAAAAAATTTTTTTTTTCAAAATACAAGTTAATTTAATTCATCTAAATTTTGCATTCATATTTTAATCCGTAAGAGTAAATTAACAACATGTTTAATTACAAATTTATTTATAATGTTTTTAAATATTTATCATTGAAGTTATGTTTTCATGATGCAAGTTTTAAGAGTAACAATTAAGGAGTTTATGAGATGAGAAGTTGGTTGGAGAAGTGCAGACATTTGATTAGATGAAAAGTTACTTTTACTTTTACTAACCATGAAGATGATCGATGGAATCTAATTTGCCTCCAAAGTCACTTGGCAAACAATGTGGCGGAATGTAATCGTAAATTTGCGAGACGTCATCTCTGTATAGGTGTAACTACCAACAGAACATCATATTATTCTGAATATATACATATATATTTAGGCAAATTGTAATAGCTTTTGATAGAATACATTTCGTAATTCATGTTTATAATATAATTTTTTTAATATTTTTTTTTCCTGTAAAATATTTTAATATTTTTTGTTGCAGTTTATTTGAAATGTTATTTCTCTTACCATTTCAAAGAGTTCCTTCTTCATAAATGGCTTAATGAGAGAAAGGACTTTATCCATGAACCAGACAACATTGAGCACGTGAATTGCTTTAAGTCGAATGGGCATTCCGTCTTGCAAAAATTCAAAAAATCGTCGAATACTCGTAATAGATAGTCTCATCAAATGGCCCAGTCGTACACCCTGCATGTCGAATAGAAATATGTATCCCGGTGAGAGGCCGTTGGAGTAAATACTCGCATCGACCGTCATATTTAACAGTTTGATGCCATCGTCAAACATGTATTGATGTGGTCGAGTGTCCCCCAAGCGATGAAATATTATTATGTTGCCTTGCGGATCGGGCACTGGAAGTATCGCGAATCGTCTGCAGTTGAAAAATGGAAAGAACCTTTTTTCAATACCTCTCTCTCGTGAATTCCCTTTTACATTTTACAAGCCATCTTTTATACTACAAATGTATTCATTCGCTCACATTTTATTTATACAAAGTTTATTCAAGTATTATTTTTCGTAATTAAAAGATCGTGAGATTTTGCATATTTAATAAAAAGTATACTTTTAATTATTATTATTAATAATGATTTCATATTTTTTATATTCAATATTTGATATTTTTAAGAATTTGATTTAAAAAATTAGATAATGTGCCAAATCTATAAAAAATTTATTTTTTTTTTTATTTTTTTTGATTAATTTCATTTTTCTAATACATTTGGATTTTATAATTAATATGATGACATAATGCAACTTAACTTTGAGTCTAAAAATATGAAATGTAGAGTATTTATTGGATGACCAGAATTTAACTTGACCGATTTGTTAAATGTCTGTTATATAGGAAATTTGCTACGTTAAAATTATGTAATTGTATGCATAATCAACGATAATTGAATTGTGCGTTTATGTAAGCAATGTTGTGGAATTATTGGAAAAGTATAATATAAAATGTTTAACATTTACAAAATATTGTATCAGATGAAAATGGATAGTTTTCTATTTTTTCACAGAACTTTGAAATGTTAAAAAAATTGTATTTTATATAATATAATTTGAATGCGACAAGTGGCAACTTTGAGATTTTCAAAATAAAATTGACATTTTCTAATATTAATAGATTATAAATAAATAAATAAAAACATTTTAATACTACTTATATTTATGTTTTAGTTAAACTGATTAATGAATAGTATATTTTAAATTAAAAATTACAGTGAGAATATAAAAGCAGAACACAAATGTACCACTAAATGAGTCGATTTTATACTCGACAAAGTGTTATTGGCAGGCGCACGAATCGCGAAATGCACAACAAAATAAGTTCATCGTCAAATTGGGCTTTCACAAAATATACTTACGTGATTCAACGTAATCGCGATGATTTGTTACTGGCGCCATGCCAATAAATTAATTCATACGAATATAAATTAATACGCGCATACAATCAATAAAAGAGAAATGCGATTCTGATTTGCAAATTTAGGTTTTTATACTCTGTATTAAAGTCTATTATATTATTATTATAGAAAAATTGCTGCAGTAATATTGTTAAAGAAAAATTATATTTTGCATATATTTTTTTAAATTTAAGATTTTTTATATTTTGTATATTTAATTCCCAATGAATTAAATGTTGTTTCAAGACAGTTAACTAATCAACTTTATTTAATTAAAAATAATTAAAGCAAAATTGAAATACTTATATTGAAAAATGTTCTGTTTGAAAAGTGCACAGGAAGTTATTTAATATTAAAGTTTCAAATAATTCAGCCCACTTGTGCGACTGCGATTACGTACTCTAAGTACGATCGTCTTAGAGGCTGTTTGCACAATTCATTGACAAAATTTACTATGATAGTTGTAAAGCTTTTGCGCACATAAACAATAACAAACACATACAACGCTGTCAAAGAATGTTGCAGAGCGTCACTACGAGGATCTCGATTATTGAAAAACTCGGGCACGTTTGTCCTCATTCTGTAATAAGTGTTCATGCATCGTTTCGTGGCTTCCAGGTCGTAGTAACAACTGTGCGCAAAAAGGGCCAGTTGTTCGCACGGAATATTGTGTATGTTGTGCTCCTCGCCCCATCGTCGTAAATCCTCCCAAAACGAGTCCGTCAGTTCAACGGGACACGTTTGCGAATTATCGTCATCCTTTATGCTGAATCCCAATTTCATGCTGTCGCGTATGTATGCTCCACAAGTCACTTTTCTCTCAACAAGTATATCACTTAGATATTACAACCAACAATTTCACTCGGTTTCCGCTTTCGAATTTTACATTACGCTTTTTATTTTTTATTATTTTTTGTTCGTTGTAATTTTTCACTCACTGATTATTATTCCATCTAGAAAATAACAAAAATTTCAAATCATTTTTATTTGAAACTTTTTTTTTCACTTTCTTTTTAATCTCAGTAATTTGATATGTTGATTCAAATTATGATTATAACTGATTTTGCAAGAATATAAGGATACTTAAGAGTATTAATATTCTTTACAGACATTTACAGTTTAAAATTAAAGATATATTAAAAGAAGATAAAGTCAGTTCTTGTTCAATAGTGATCATTTAATTCGTAATTACATTTTAATGATATTTCAGCAGAGAAATGCTTTTATTAAACAAATGTATCATTTATTTAAAATAACAGGAAGTGAACATTTTTAAAGATTATCAATTTATATGATTTTACATTTAACGTTGAATAAATCTTTTCTTAGTCTTTATATGCACTTTCTATTACACCATTAAATTGCATACGTAAAAAATATGATTGTCCTTAATATCTTGCAAAATCGCGATTCATCAAAAATTGCACTTTTATTAAACACTTTGTAACTTAAACTCTGTACAAATCACTTTAATTTGTTCACACTAACATAAGAAAACGGTCATTTCATAGAATGTGTATAGCCAACTACTGGATCCGAGGGAGAGTGCAAGTGATCTTTTATTACTTCTCATACGTGGAAGTGCGCTGAGGCAACAGCAATTCCCACTTTACTTTCATTCACTGCTCTATCTTCGCGTTGCATTATCAATTTTCTTGCACGTCGTGAACCTTTTTTTTCACTCCGACTTTTTTTTTTAGATACAAAATCATTATTCATGAGCCGGCATTTGCCGAACAATGACACGTTATTTTCGGTCAAAGATTTTCAACCAAGACTAAACCTTAATTAAATGTTCCGAACTCCGAAGTGATTCATGAAATTAAAAGTTCGTTTTCTTTCTGGCACGTTCGTTTTTATCACGAGCAAAATGACTCGGCTCTTTTATGTAATATCATCCAACTCAAAAATGACCTCTGTATTTTTTGTATTTATTATTGAAATATCCCTTTTTATTATTTATATTTCATTTGTGAATGTTTTTGTTAGGATTTTCTGATTTGTTGTTATGATTCTAAAGGAGTTCGATGTACAGGGCGGATCAAATTTTTACAATTTATTTTTACAATTTATATAAATACACAATATGAAAACGTATATTTAATTTGAACCGGATAAAAATATATTATGTACCTCAATTTTTATATTAAATTATTTTTTGACCCGTTTTTATTATTATTAGTGAATATTTATTGAATGAATTAATTAAATTAACTAATTAATTAAAGAAAAGAGGAAAAATAAGAAGATTTTAAAAATGATCAATCATAAATAATTATTAATTATTATAAAATATTATAATTATTAATTAAATATTAATTAAATATGATTACTTTGTTTCCCAGTTATTTTTACTGCGGTTGCTTTATCGGAAAGTTAGTTTTTTAACTTAATTTGTCCACCGTAATTTTGTTTGGTTATCGAGTTAAGTAGCACATAAATGAGTTAATGTTAATTAAGTCAATTATAAGTCATTTATAATATCACATTATCTTTTCAAATGTTTATACATTTGTAATGCATTATTTAATGTTCATTAAATTTGACTTTAATCTTATTTCTAATTTTAACATTTACTTTTGAGTTTTCTTCTCTCTTGAAAACTGAAAATATGTACAAAAAAATGTGTCGAGTGCATTAATTTTTATAATTCCTTGCAATCAATTATTTCAATTAAACGTTATTGATTTACTTTAATGACACATATATTTACTTTCGCGAGCGATTTGAGTTTACTTTGCTGCTGCAGCATGATATTACTGAGATTTATGACTGTCTTTCGACGTAGCTTTTCTCATCAAAAAATTGATATAAGCTTTGCAATAATCTAGGATTTGTCGGAATTTGCGAACAAGGTCTTTTTCAGTTCACACACAAAGCTACAAAACTTGAACAAATTTTTGTTTAAACATCGCGGATGTTGTATGACTTCGAAGCCAATGTTTAGCGAGGACAAATAAAAACCGTTTCTCATTAGTTATACATTTGTTTTACTTGTTTCTTTAGAACATAAGTATAATTAGCGTATTATTAATTATCGAACTATTATTTGTCATTAGCAACAATTAGCGTTGAATTTTGCGATGCTCATCGATCATTATTATAATCAAGCAAAATTGCGTAATAAAAACATGAACTCGTAACATGACAAATAAAACTTGCTTTGGCAAAATTTTGCAAACAGGCTATTGCTTATGTAATGCAAAAGGTATGCGTAACTGCGCCAGCAATCAAGAAATGAGACGTGTAATGTGAAGGGAAAGTGACTTCGCCGCGACCTTTTTTTTATTAGAATATCTCACGAGCTTGTGACGGAAAACTAATATGCAGATAAAAATCGTAAGAATTTATTCAGTAGATGCAAAATATTTGTCTAATTTTTCCATTTTTTGATTAACGTTTACATTAAAATTACAAATATAATCATTAAATGACGAAAAAATATGTTTAATTAATGTAGTAATATAGTAGTAGGAAAATAATATTATTATTAGTTTTGTTCATTTTTGGCGGAGACTTTAATTTTAAAGCCGACTAATTTAAAAAATTTATTTGACAGAAAGTGATCATTACAAATTTAAAGTATTTAATTTTCTAATGCGATGTCATATGATTTGTAAGTGACATTTACGTGGTTTTCTTAAATTTATAATTTTTTAAGTGATAGCGTTTTCTATCACTCTTCTGAATCTAAACTTATACAGAACTTGTTAACGTTTAATAGATTATTTTCGCAAAAAGAAACTTTATAGGACAAAAGTAATTCATATATATATATTAAATCGAACTTCAATTTTTTGATGATTTTATTGCATTCGAGATTCAAAGCTTAAATTTTATTATGAAACTTTATATGAAACAAAGTATACGTGATCTTTTCGATTTTGACAGATAATATTTTATACATTTTATTTAACTTGATTTTTTATATGAATTTTGATGACCTCAAACTGTTGAAAAGTTAAAGCATACAAATTGTCCAATAGAAAAACTGGGTCTTTTAAAATGCACTTTCCAGATCGTGTAGACGAAGTAAAGAATTACGCTGATATAATTGATTAATAAATTTGAATAACCACAATGGATCGCAAAATTATCTGACGATCTATACAATATCAGATTTATGACCGGCAATTGTGACTGTAACAGTCGAAATCGTTCATTTAACTTTCTCTTAGTTTGAGCTATAATTTACGGAAACAAATATTACATTTTAAATGTATAAAGATCAGGATATAAAAGAATTTAAGAAGAGTTTTATTTGCTAGCAAAAACGGATTTGCAGCAGATAAGTAAGTAATGTTTTTTTGTACAAGATAAAATCGAAGTATCATATATATTAACTAACAATTTTTAGATGCTTTGACAAGTGTTTCATTTTATTAAACATAATTGAAAGTTTAAGTTAATGATATATAAGTATGCACATTAATTTAACCAAGGGTTTTTTCAGTGTATAATTAACATATTACAAAAATATTTCCATTTTAATATAATATTATATGTATAGATGTAATGAAAAATTCATAACATTCAAAATGCATAAGTAAATGTTCACTTAATCCCAACTACATATTTTATCAAATTATTGTTACATTCCAAATTCCATGATTTTTTGGTATCGTTTTATTTCCCATTTACATGCACAAAATTGTTATAACGACTGTCAACGAACTGCATAAAGTTACAATTATCTCTCTTTCTACTTGTTTTGGAATTCTTGTTATACATCGTGACAATGTTACAGTTATTATTTGCCAACGATAATTGAATTAGAAGATGTTTGAACTTAGAGCACAGGGTCTCTGGGGGAATCGTGCATTTCTCATGATATATGCAAATGAGTGAAGCGACAAAACAATAGTCATTTTGAGCGCCGCATTGATAGGTAGATTGATGCTGTTCTCTGCGACATCAGAAGTCGTGTATGTGTAAGTGTATATTTGTACATGTGTATATATACATGTTGTGTTAGTGTGAGTAAAGGGCGGCTGGCGATCGAGGACCTACGATGAAATCGAACATCGCGATGATGTAGTAGTAGTTACAGTTCTCCAATGCAGAAATCAGACCCGCGCTATAGGCGTTGTACGTTCATTGATAAGCGCATACAATCTATGGACAAGCGTATGACGTCACACTCCCACTACACATATACACACAAACACTTACTCATCTTCCTTCTCTTTCTCGTTTTGTTTCGCGTCATCTTTGTCCCACCGGCATTCCCTCTCTGTTCATTTTCCCCCTCTCCTTCCCTATTCTCTATTTCCCTCTACTTTGTCCCTCCTTCCACATCATTTCTATTTCCCTCGGCATATACGAGAATCGGCCGATTCTGCGCCTTCACTTTTATTTTTTACCCCTGACTAGCGTGTACAATCCTACATTTCGATGTCGCTCATCCCTCAAAACGTAACACCTTGTAATTGATTCATCTCTCACAAATGACTTTGAATTTTTTATTTCTAAAATAGCGTAAAATAACAAACACTGCATTCGCTTAATAATCGATTTCGTCTAATGAAGGTTTCGATTTCAGCGTCTAGGAGTATATGTTGGACAAGTTTATTGGATGATAAGGAAATTTTCTTATGACTTAATGTGGTTATTGATTTTGAGAAAGACAATTTTTATTGTGATAAATTTGTTGGGAATCTTATAGGAACAGCTTTTACAATAGTTTTGAAGTTTGTTCTTCTGGAATAAAAAAAAACTGTATTATCGTACTATTTTTATAAAATCTATAAAAAAATGATCGTCTATAAAAGTTGAAAATTAAATGAAAAATCCTTCATCTATTATTAGTTTATCTTTTTTTTCATTTCAAATATTAAATGAACACGGATTTTAAGTCATATTATATATACATATGTTTGATGATAATTACGTGTATTTATATATTTTTATTGGAATAATAAAAGTGAATATTTGTGTTGGTCGTTTATTTAACTGATTAATTGGCCATGTAATTTGCAGCTTATAAATGAAGGAAACGAGTTGGACAATGTTTTTAGTTTTATGTATGTAGTTAATTACTCGAAAATTGTTCGTGAAAATGGTCCATTTTCATTATTGGAGATTAGTTATATACTCTTTTGTACTGTCGATAATGACAATGTTTGTTCGATATTTAGATATGATGGAATGAGAACAAAATGGTTAAGAACTTATGTTGTTTCAGACAAGATCGCTATCTTGTCACCAATTTTTATGACATGAACTTAATACAAATGAAAAAAAAAAATTGTTAAAAATTTCTTTTCGGTAAATGTAGTCAAAGCATTTGTTTTGTTTTAATATTAATAATCTATATTGTAACACATGATTAAGAAATGATTAAAAATGAATTTATTCTATTTTGAATTTGAATTGTCGGTTGGAAGAAAAAAAAGACAAATTTCAGTTTCAAAATTAAATCATTTTTTGTTTCTGTACATCTATGAACAATAATTTGGTCAACCAACTTAAATTTAAGCAAATTTTACAAAGTTTGCAACTAAAAAAAGAAGAAAAAATATATAAGAATATAAACCTAAAATAGAAATATTGATTATGAAAGTTTAAATTATACTAAAAATGACGCTTATTTTAATGCTTGCAGTCGTAAAAATATGGTTCTACATTTCACGATTTTTATTCAATCGAATGATTTTGCGTATAACCAAATAATCCTATTGACTTATCTTTTTTGATATCCGTGAACACGGCGAATTTGTATGTACATTCAATAACAAATTTTGTGTGTGTATTAAATATATCTTTCAAATAAAAATGTTTATGTCGTAACAAACGTATCGAATGAATTTTGCAAATATGATATCATATGTTAATACTGTACTCCATAGAAGTAAATCAAATGCATTTATTTTCTCTAAAAAACCTTACTTTTGTTGGATATATAATATTATAACCACTTATTTTATACAATGAAATAAAAATCGAGATAAAAATAAAAATAAAATTTTGTAGTACGTAAATATTTTATTATTATATTTATTATTTATTATTAATATTATTATATATATTATTATTATATATTATATAATATAATATTCGGAATTGTATTATTCATGCTTGTATCAGTAAACATCCAAACAACTTTTATAATTGCTCTAACAGTTTATTTCAGCTAGCTTCTGTTCGAAATAGTGCTAACAGTCGATAGCGACGATAAAAATATCCAGGCTCTAATCTCAGTGGCGTTCTACCGTCAACAAATATTAACCCTCATCGACCATAGCTCCAACCTGAGTACCAATTTTCCGCCAAGAAACCTGAACGTCGATAGAAGTGTTCAACCCGGGTTTTTACGTTAAATTCAGTAACTTACTTAACGTCTATTTCTCTTTCTCAAGTGCTTCTAACCGGTTGAACTCTAACAGTTAAAAAAAAATCAAATTTACCGCACGAAAAATCTGTAATAAAATCAATATAAAAACAGTTTTTAAAAAGTACATGAAAATGAAATTTTTACGATTTTTCTCTTTAATTTTCATAGAGAAAAAAGTGATTGACTAATTAGTAGTGGATTTTAGTAGACTAAATAATTAGTAGACTAATTTTGAAGTGGAAGAGTGATAGATGAAGTTGAATAATTAAATTTCATACCAATTGAATGATCGAGAAAGGGTTGACATTTGGGATAGTATCAAAGTTCACAAAACGGTGAATATATCTACCGTAAACCAGCAATTGAACACAAGTTCAGCAGGTTTAAAGATGGATTAACAAGTACAAAGATTGATCTAAATTTGTATATTCAACTTTTAGCACCCTTTAAGAATAATCGATGAAATCACAGCAAAAACAAATGTTTTAATTTAAACGTTTTTGTAGCAGTTTTTAAAACATTTGGAAGTGTTTTAAGTTTTAATCTATCTTTTTAACATTGGATAAAACGTCTAAGTGTTTTAAAATAAAACACTTCTTTTTATAGTGATCATTCATGCGATTACACGCGATGAATTTCATTATCTTATCTATTAGTGAAGCAACCTCCCACGAGACTTTGCCGCCAATATATCTCAAATATTCCATACTAATTTCAAATCCCAAAACCATAAATCCCAGTTTAATATCATTATTTTATCCATTCGAACAATCTTTTCCGTTCCTTCACTGATAATAACCAATAGATCCCAAAACTTGCAATTCAATTCCTGCAAGATTCATTTTTGCCCGACAGTTATTCGTTACATTAAAAATTGTTCCAATATCAGCAGTCTTATCTTCTATATGCTGGAGGAGCGAAGTAGAAAAATCTGTTCTAGCATATCAACGAACATTGTTCTGACAATGATCAAAAGCATCGTGCAACTTTCTATATTGGCATCTACTATTACTTCCTTCAACAAACAAATAAAAAATAAAAAAAAAAAACAACAAAAAAAAACAAAAAAGAAACCGAGCCCGTCTAATTTGAGCCAGCCAAAAGACCTAGGCAGTCCCCTCGACATTTATCGATATAAACGTTAACGACGCGTTTATCGTGGATAAAATTGTGCATGCACGAATGTGTCACCCCGTTGCTGGAGAGCGGCGAGGGCGACTGAGAGGGCGCGAGATATTGGAGATTTGGGTGCGCGTTTATTGATTGGTCGTCGGGCCGTTCTCGGGGAGGAGAGCGGAGAGGGAGAAAGAAAGAGAGAAAGATACATCCTCGCAAGGCAAGCCTGATCGATCCACTCATGACCCATATCTGGCGTGGCGGTGGCGGCGATCCCTCGCTCGCTTTCGGAGTATCTCGGTGACTTGGACCCCCACCCTTCCGTCCGGCATCGCCCCACCGTCGTCATTGGGGGTTCGCCCCCGTCTGTCTGCGTTCACCCCCGCATCCTCGTTGCCTCATCACCCTCGTCGTTTCGCGGCATCCGGAGCGCCATCACGTCACTGCTGGTGTACCCTTTGGAGTCCAGCAGCAGCAGCAGCAGTAGCAGCAGTAGCAGCAGCAACAGCAGGCCCCGTCTGTCTGTCTGACTGACTGTGGGCTGTCTGACTGACTGTCTAGACCGTACACCACCTTCCCGTCGGCAATGACGGACGCACTCTGAACGCAATCTACGCCAGGAAGTAGTCGCTCGCACACACAAGTAGCAACCCTGGCCTGCCACAATCCCTTCAATTCGGTCATCGTAAGTTCTTCCTACACGCCTACACACGTTAACACCAACATTTACCACCCTGACAGACCCGGCGATTATTCGTTAAAGTGCGTCAAATTCTGGAATCAAAAGGGTCTTTTGCGTTTTGAGACATCAATGTTGTAAGATTAACTTTGCTTTGGACTCGGATGGATAACCAAAAGTTGGGTTCTTGGGGTCTCTGATGATGATGTTCGCACACGGTGCTGGTGTGTTACAGTGGCCAGTGGTGTGTGACGTTGCTCGTTGAGTACATGTATACTCACGTATCTTTAGTAGTGAGGATCAATAAGCAGTGCCGTATACATCCGATGCCCCGTTAGGTCGGCCATACAGTGCTGGTGTTTCGTGATTCTTGTTTTTTTTTCTTTTAACTTCATTTAATGATGCAGGGCTTGGCATTGGGCTTTGGCCTGAGGATATATCATTGAGGGACACTTGGATGTCCTCGTCCGTTTGCCTCTTATTCCCCCCGAGGACCATTTTGTCCCGTTCGCCATTTTGGCCCGCCATTTTTTTTGTCATCGCGGTACCGATTATCATGCTCGTGTGTACGCGCGTGCTCGCCCGTGGGGGCTGTGTGTTTGTAGAATGAATCCCCGAGGACCCGGGTTCGATCAACCTCGTCAGTTCCGCTCTGTAAGTTGATAGGGCCTCTTAAAGACAAATCATCCAGAACCAGATAGGTCTGCAGCTTTTAAGATATACTGACAGCCTCAGACAACAGTCGATGCTTTCGATGACTATTTTTACGTGCTGGTGAACCTTTAGTAATCTAACACGTGAAGCCAGCATTATGCCTGCATCGTGCTATCTGGATAGCATAAGTAGAGTAGTAGTTTAGATGTATTACACGGGGGCTAACTAGCCACCCTTGCCGTATAACAACTCAAATTTTAGTTCATAAAAACAAGAAAATAAATAAATACAATTCACTACTGTCATTTTATTGAAATGTATTTGCATTGTTTTCACAAGTTATTGTTGGGATTGATGCTAAAATGAAAGACCAAAGTGCAGTTATATTATTCTATTATTACGAGATTCTTCAACAAATAAATTCAACATCTCTCTTAATTTGAAGATCAAAGAGTATTTAAATTGCAATTTATTTTCTTTTTCGAAAAATAATGTTACAGTTTGTTGAACAGCAAAATATTTTTACATCAAACACTGTTCACTGCTAAACTTTAGATTATGGCAAAGTGGAAGAGAAAAAACTTGACATTAAAATGCAATATTTTTAGATTAATTGAAATATTATGCTTTTCTTAATGTTATAATATTATCATAAAATGAACAATCTAATAATTTTGAGTTGTTAACATGAAATCAATTTCAGGCAGACCTTTTTTTTTCCTTTTTTCCTTTGGAGATATCTTTTTCATTTATATTTCAATGATTGACAATATAATTGAGATAAATTCAATTGAAATCGGGGCTTTTTAAAGGGTGCAGTTATTTTTGAAAAGCACACTATTAAAATACCTTAATCCATCTCGCGTAACCTATTTTTCTTTTGTTAAGAAAAGCGTCGTTATACTTTGGTGGGCAAGAATAATGTTTTTAGGTTTGTAAGGTGTCTTACATACGATGTGCACGCCCTCTGTTATGTTCAGATTTGACATATACTTGGCCCTATTTCAGTTTTGTTCCCGTAAAATTCCGAACCCAAACTTATAGAGAAAAAAACACTTTTTTAGTATTTTTTAAAGACATTTAAAATATGTTATATAGTTTTTGCAGTCTAAAGTAAAAGTTGTCAGAAAATTATTTTTTTGTATTTCAAAGTTAAGCAAATGTTATTGTTATAAAATAGCAGTAGTTTTATATTAGTAAAAAAATGTTGTTCTTAAATTAGTTAAATTTTACTTTTTAAAATTATTTTAAATTTATTTATGCATAAATTATCGAATATTAAGTCTAAAAAATTAGAATGAATATTTTGTTTTTATCATATTTTAGTTTTATTTTGTCAGTGTAATTAAAATCGAAAATTATTTTTATTCATTTTTCATAAAAGTTCAAAGTGTCAGTGTATAGAAAACATGATAATGGACAACATAGTTGACTGGACCATTTGGCATTTCATCTTACATCTTAAAAACATCACCATTATTAGAAATATTTTTCTTCCTTTCTTCTACGGTTTTATATATTATTTTGTTATTCTCTTACATTGCGGAAATACGAAAAATGTAAAATAATAAATTAAAACAAGAATTCGAATAACATGAGTTTAATTCGAAAAATGGATAACTGATTTCTTAGTTACTCATTTATTAAATTTGTATTGAATGTAGACATTTTTAAATAAAACATTATTTTATTGAAAATTGCAATATTTGAAATGATAAAAATTACAATTTGACAATTTCTTAATTTTTATATTATAATTATAATTACTTTAAATAACTACAATATCATTTTTGTCAATTAATTGATTTCACATATTGCAACATCTTTCGCACATCATATATCATTTAAGTGTTATTTTATTAATCCAATGAATTTAATTAATACGGTATGATTTAATTGACTTTGTATTAATAATTTCGTTAATATTATCATATATTGTTTCACATGAAGTTAGTACACAAATTTTGATTTTCAGAATATATATTTGTTTTATCTACATTAAATACTTTATATCATTGATTAATTCTTTTATCCTTGATATCATTAAAAAAGTATATTTATATTTTTATTTTTAAATAGTTCGAAATAAAAGCAGAAATTAAATGTTTTTTGATACGCAGTTAAAGTTATTGCTTCTAAATATTGCATCACAGATGCATAACGAACGTTTCAAAAGAACGATTTATTCCTTGCTATTGACTTTAATTGCAATTATTTTTACATCCCGCCAGAATACCATTCAAGCCTACGAATTGAATAATCATTTTGACCATATATTAATTTACTTTTTGTGTGCAGTCGAAAAGTCGATTAATATTTTGCAAAGGCCATTTTTGATGTTCTGTTTAACTTCCACACTTTATAATTAAATTTTATTCTCTGTAGAAAAACTATATTTACTCGATTTTAATTGGTTTCATTGACAACGAATAAATAAAATTAAAAAGTCCAAAGAAAACATCAATTTTTCTCTTCAAACATGTAGACAAATATTTGTTTTTTAATTACCAATTTACTCAAACATTTGCATTATAAATGAAACAGTTAATTTTAGGGACAATATTACATTAAATCAACAATTTCACTGTTAATTATATTTGCAAATCTAACATTTTAGGTTGATTTAGGTACATTTTTGCAAACATAAATGTATTAGTATAAAAACTTGAATGAATCACTGTTAATTGACTTGAAACATTTGTAGCATATTTTTCTGTACAATTAACGTAAATTTCACATAAATTTAATGCATTTTATCATAAAAAGTATCAAAAATGTGACTTAAAAATAACTTTTTTGGTCGGATTAATTAATATTTGCATGTATAAATTACAATGCAATTTCCAAATCGCCGTATAAATCTTCCGTTTAGTCGGTACAACAGCGTATAACTTGTTAAGTGTCTGAACAGCGAAAAATTGCATTGCAAAGAGCGGCAATTTTGGCAATCCAATTATTTATGCACGTGTGTATGTGTAAGTGTGTGGTGGCACAATGTATCTACGTTGTATATATACACAGACGATAACTGTTAGTTGATTAACATAAATCTTAAACCGGTGGGTAAATGCGAAGAATATAGTTGTATACGCCCGCACACAAGTGTAACAATCGCGTGATATCAGCTCATGATTATTCGCAGACCGATAAATCCCGGAAGTGCATCTCGTGCAACTCTCGTAAGTTGCGCAATACAATTTTCGCGAGAGAGAACTTCTACACTGCTCTATTTCCGACGGCACGGTCAAGAAGACGGCCAAGTTTTGCAAATTCTCTACACACGTATCACAAATACAGTTTGACACTTGTCAATTTTCCACCGTCGTTTAATAGTTTTAACCTTTTAATCGCGTTTGTCAATGACCTTGAATGTCAGCGTGTTTCATCTTTTAAACGTCACAGCCTTCCTTCGTTTTTACACTTTTTTCAATTTACTTTTTTTTGTAAAAACGTTCAAAAATGCACAATTTGTCCTTTGATTTTGAGATTCAATCTAATTTCCCTCACTGCCAATGAAATTGATACTTTGATATTTCGCTGACTTTTTACATTCAACGACTCAGTTTTTGTATTACATTTTTTCCTGTTTTTGAAGGGAACGTATTGTTCGAAATGTGACATTTACAAAGTGCAGGTGAAGAAATAAAGGCAAATTTTTTTTTAACAAAAATTGAAGGAGAATCAGTTATAATTAATGAATTTATTGATTAGTTTATGCATTTGTAAATGTTATAATTTAATGTGATCGTAAATTAAAATGGTTAAACTCGTGTGTTCAATTTTTTTACTTGGGTTTAAACTGAAAAGTTAATTACAAATATAATGAATTAATAATTAAAGGAGAAAATTGCATAAAATTGTGGGGATATAATAGAGAATGTAACATACGATGCGTCGGTATGAATAAATAATGATATTATATTACGTCTGGCGTTTTCATTTAAACGCATCTGCCTCATTCATGACATTAATATAGCAATTATTTTCCACGGCATGTTTGAATATTTATTTGCGACAAATATAGTTATTGGATTATTGAATGTCAATATAGTTTTTTTTTTGAACGCATTGCCTCAAATGAATCAAACTTGATAAGCGTGATTGGAGTAAATATTTAACTTTCCGACGTGTTTCCTGTACATAAGTACTCGAAAGTTTTGCGTTAGAAAAATTGTATAATTTGTCCGTGTAATTTTTAAGATGATGCAATTTTCATCTTTATCCTTTTGCTTAAATGCAATTTCAATGCAATAAATTATGGTATTTAAATTGTAATTTAATATTAATTACTAAGAATTGAAATAAAATTGTTATTACTGTTGTAATTTTATGTTTTATTTAAAATATGAATTTATCATCAGTTAATTTAAGTAACATAAAGAATTTGCAAAAAGTACAACGTTTTACGCTGAATATATAAATTTCATCTTAATGTATGAATGATTAATTTTCTTAATTCTTCTACTCGTTGAACTAAAAAATTATAAAATCGGAATAATTTTGTTATCTCAAAGTAAATAATAATTACATTTTCGTATTATGAAAATCGAACAGATTGTAATACTTTTTTTAAACACTTCTTTTTCATTATAATGAAAAAAATGTTTTATATCGTAGAATCATTATTTCAAAAATATCTTGTGAAAGTTGTCCAAAATTGTGTTAGAGAATTTGAAATCCTTTTAATAGAATTAAAAGTGAAGAGTTAATTTTCGAAAATTAACTAACGAAAGATACACAGCAAAGATACAAAGATACAAACAACAAAAACAGATCATTTGTGGTAAAGAATAAAGTTTAAAGTGTGAGATGTACTTTATTCCTAAAATAACTCTTTCTCCTTCGAATCCTGACAGCGCACATTCATATAAAGCATGTTGTCAAGTATCGTTGCGCGCATTACGTCACTGTCAGAAGAAACTTCAATTATATTTCATTTGGTATTATAGGCGACATTCAAAATAATGTTTATTTGGAGAAAAAATGTTTCGCGTGAAAGTAAAACAAAGAGCATAATTAGAATAAAGATTTTCGCATTTTAATTTCGTATATTGCAATTAAAATGTAAACAATAACACGTTTTATATAATATATTAATAACTTAAATACAACTAATAAATTATTGATAATAAATCTGTCAATACAAAATATTTGCATTAATTTGTAGTGCTTTGCTATTTTTTCTTTATTTTATTTGAATTATATTAATTAATTAATAACTGAGAGATAAACAATTATCAGTTATTATCATTATAAACATTCTATTTAGAATTTAAATTAGCAATTATATGCATTAATGATAATTGTTCTTGGAATAAAGTGTTTTCAGTGCCTTCAAATATGAGATATATTTTCATTGAATTTATTTATTTTTCATTTTATTAATTAATTTAAATATTTGCTTTGATAATAATACATAATTGGTCGAAATATTGGAATAACAAATACAATTAATTGAACAACATTCAAAAATAAATGAGAAATACAAATTCATGAAAAATTCAGGATAATTACATTTTCATACATATTGGTTTAATGGTAAGAGTACGTTAAAACATTACATTATTTGTTTTTATATACGATTTCCTGGACTGTGTAAAAATTTAGTTTTCTAATAAAATGTTGTGGGGAAAAATGTTTTTTCTGGAAAGTCCAGTGCTTTTTTGATGATTTAAATTTTTAAATTTAATTCGTGGATTGTAGAGCAGTTCGATATTGTTGTTATGTATTTTATTATATTATATTATATTATATTATATTATAATTTACATAATAATTTTTAAAGTATACAATATTGTAGGTTTCATTATTTTAATTACACAAATTTCTCAGATTTCACAAGTTATTTTTCATAAGAATAAAATAACTATTGTTCTGTTTCAATAGCAAAACTTTTATATCAACAAAAAGCAACTCTGCATTTATACGGCAAACTTTGCTAAATTATAAAATTGGGATGAAAAATCACTTGATTATTATGAAATTTGAAACTTATTGATACCTCTAGTACTCATGTTAAACCTGTTCGAAGTTAAACCAAATAAATTGGATCTCATTACTCTAAGTCTTATTTCCACATTTCTTTGTTCAAATAAATTTTATTTATTAAATACTTTATTAACAAAAAAAATAATAAATACATATATTTTTTGAATTTTAAAAGGAATATAATTAAAATTTCGGGAATTTGTTTCAGTGCTGTGGCGTTGGAGGTGGCGCTTCCACGGCACCTCAGGCACCTCAGCTGCTGGGCACCAGATCTGCTGTCGGAGCTACCACCTCCGCAGGGACCAGTATCATGCAGGACCCTGCATTGGAAAATATTTTGGAGGTGAGAAAATTTATAAAAATCATTTTTTTAAGCACATAATAATAAATAAAAAGTTAAATATATTCATATATAAATATAATATGTAATCACAATCTTTCACTGAAATCTCGCTTCACGCAACAAACTTTAGTTCCAAACTTTTTTTTCAACAATGTAAAAATAATAAGTAAATAATAGTAATTGTGTATATAAGCAAAAGAAAAGTAATATAAATTGCACACGTTTACATATATACATATAAAAGATCCCAAAGAAATGGAGAGAAAAAAAAGTGTACTGAAAGTGGAGCAACTGTTTATAGCGCGTTTAAGTTGGAGGATTGACGGTGCAAGAGGCGACGTTCAATGTCACGCTGCTGAATGAACCTTGCAGGACTTTAATTAAAGCGTTCGAAAATGACGCGAGCCAAGTTTGCCCCGGTTCCACAGCGACAAAATTATTCTGACATAAGTTACGCTGTGTTGTGGCTCCTCCAGGCGCTCACCAACACAAAGACACGGTCTTTTCCTATTCGCTATTAATGATACAGAGACGATGTCAGGGAATCCATGCGCTAGCAGAAAATTTCGCTTGGGGTTATTAAAGACGACTCGCGCGTTTATTTACGCCTGCTCGTTTTATTCTTTTTTTTTTATTTCCCTTTTTTTATATTCTCACTTTTCCGCGATCATATCGCGGGGCCCATTAGAGTGCCTGAAGAAAAGTCGCAGCCATTTGCGAATAGCGTGTCCATAATCGGCCCAAATCAACCTCAAAGTTTCGCTACTAATCAATGTTACAAGTACTTTTGCGTGTAGTTTTTTTTTGTATTATAAAAGATGTTTTCTTATATGTTATGCAGACTTTACAGTTTGGCTTTAACGAACAGAAATTGAGTTGAACATAACTTTTTAATGAAACTTTTTGTGATATTTCGATGTTCAAGAATTGATATTTCTTTATATTTTCTACTTTCTTAAATAATTAAAGTGATCTTTCTTTACTTTTACAGTCAATAAATAATTTCACTAAATTAAAACAAGTAAATTACCTTGAATTGGAATAATTAATTACTGTGCATTGTAAGTAGAACACATGTTAAATGTTTGCACAAACTTACAAATTATTTCGAAGTTTATAATATTATTTCATTAAAATTTAAATAATAACATTTAAGTTGATGATTTTTCTGTAAATAATAATTATATGAATTATGAAAGATTTTTGTAATGTAATTATTATATTAACGACAATGTGTTCGTTCTTTCGTTAGAAATAACGAAATAATGAATTTTTTAACGTTATTTCGTTAAAAATAACAAAATAATGAATTTTGTAAGGTTATTTTGTTAAAAATAACGAAATAATGAATTTTGTTACGTTATTTCGTTAAAAATAACGAAATTACGAATTTTTTTAACGTTATTTCTATCAAAATAACGAAACAACAACTATTATTCTTTTTTTTCGATCTGCCTGATAATTCTAGGCCATTAGAATAATCATTTATGTGACGAATCAATGTAATTTCTACAATATCTATTTTCTATATTTATTATTTTGATATGATCTCGTTAATGACTATCAATAATTGCGGCCAATCAATGTCAAACAAAGCGTTACACGTGTTACAAAAACGGATTTTTATGTAATTCGCGCTGTCATTGGAGTGGGCCTTTTCAATTTGTTAACATCCCGATAACATCCAGACAACCCCCTAAGGAGGGGGGGAGGGTCCAAAATCGGAACAAATTTTTTTTTCAAAAACTACTTTACATATCACAATTTTATATAGCCTACGACACTTTCGAGGGTTTCAGCTAGTTCCTCTCAAAATTTGAACAAAATCGGTTCGGTAGATTTTGCGTGATGCTCGAACAAACAAAAAAACAAACAAACAAGCAAACAAATAAACATACTTTCATATTTATATATATTAGTTAGAGTTAGATTAGTTAGATAATACGTTTAGTATTATAATATTTGAAATTCTCTTAAAATTAACTAAATAATTCTCATTAATAGTAATGTTCTATATTTTTTACATTGTCTCGTTCCAGTCCATTGTCATTTATTACATAAATACCACATTTAAATGAATGCACAAAAAATTACACGCATGAAAAGAATAACACATTGCCAATTTAAAAAAAATGACTTAATATTAATTATTAATTTTAACCAAATAATGTTATATTTTTCGTTTATTTTAATGAAATAATCTAACATTATTCGTTATTTCGTTATTTTTGACGAAATAACGTTATAGTATTCGTTGTTTTGGTAATTAAAACGAAATAACGTTATATTATTCGTTTTTTCGTCAATTTAATCGTAAAAACGTAATGTTATTCGTTATTTCGTTATTTTTATCGAAATAACGAAACCAGTGTTCTTTAAATCTATTATCTGTGCAAAATTTTATACGCATTTTTATATTGTATTAATTCACAATAATTTAATACTTTCAAAAGTAATTCGTTATTTTCATAATTTAACAATATAACGAAATAACGAAATATTTTTATAGCCCAACACTGATAGTAACTAATGAATATTCATTTCAAAAATTTATATTTTTAATTAATAAAATCAAAATGATATATTAATCTTAAAAATAAGAATTCATTATTTCTGATTTTCACGTGATTCCAGTAGGGATATTAATAATGAATAGTCAGCCGTATTCAAATTTAAAACTTTTTATTTGGAATGATAAATTATTCGCACATACAAATCTTAATTCCACAAATTTGTTAATCGAGTTTTAATATAAAAAAATGTGAATCTGCATTAACACTATGTAAAATTCAGAATTATACACTGCACATTTTCCATTCAATTTAAGTCTTTATTCTTACAAAATTAATTGAGCGAAATTAGGTCAAATAAAAGTATGATGCTGAATCCCCTCATCTTCTTCGTTTATTATTTTTTATTTTCAAAAGAATATTTTTGTTGAAAAACTCTTTAAGGTTTTCCATTTGCAAGTTGAATGTCTTCGATTTGGTATAAGCCTTGGTGATTTATAGACTTTCTCGTAGTCTGATGGTACGCATCAGTGTGCAATCACTGCCGGAGATATCTTCAATACTACTAATCTAAGGGTAGACGAAGTTGCAGGATGTGGGGCAAGTGGTGTTACCCCATTATTCTCATAGTGTGTTCACATAAGGTTGCACTTGAAAGTTTTAACGCAAAAGATAAGAGGCATAGTCACGCAAGTTTTGCGGCCGCATAATCTATCGAATTTCAACATTGCCTAAAGATTACTACGTTGAATTCGGGACACAATCTTTATCTTTTGCTGACGTTCTCCTATGTAATAGCAAAGTAGTTCATTCTAACATCCCTTTGTGTATTTTCAATAATGCGAGAACATACAATTTAAACAATACAAAAAGCAAACGCAAAATTTAAAATTTAATTACGGCAAAATAACTTTGAAATTATTAAGCCAGAAGTTAGTTTTATTTATTATAAATTAAAAATTCATTATTTATACAAGAATTATAATTGAGTTATTGCATATTTAGACAATAAAACTTTATTTTAGCTTATGATGATAAATAATTAATGAAGATACATCAGAAACTGAGATTAGTTATATCAACAAAATAGTTTGGTTAAAAAAATTTCATTGTAAAAACTAAACTTTCTGGTTCAGAAAACAAAACATTAAGTTGAGAATACTATTCTCAATTTCCCATTTTGTATAAGCAACTAAACTTTTTTGATGAAAGAACAAAAAATTTTTTATTTATGCAACTAAAATTTGGTCAGCTGCACTAAATTGTGTTGGTTCCTGCAACACGAAAAATTGTATTGAATCAGAAAAAAAATTTAGTTTATAAAACTAAAAGTTTCACTTGTTACACACCTTATTCTCTTTGTTTACTATATACAACCATATTTTTGGTTTTCACAATGAAAAATATATTTGTGTCTACATCTCTCGTTTATATGAAAAAATATTTTTTTTTTATTAATATTTTATTATTATAATAACAATTTATTTGTTTATAATTAATAATATATTTATTATTACTTAATTAATTAATATAATTGTATTAATACCTTAGCTTAATGTGGAAGATAGCGGACTACCACCTGGAAAACAAGAGATCGATTCTCGCCAATGAAAGTTTTTTCAACTTCAATAATAAAAAGAAATAATAATACAGAATGTTATTATAAAGAATAATGAAAATAATTTGACAAAAAATAAGTAATTGACATTTTGAAAAGATTTTTTTATTTTTTATGTAAAAAAAAGAAATAAAAAATTTTGTTGACAGAAAAAAAATATTTTGTAAGTACAATTAAATAATTATTTTGATACAATTAAATGAATTTGTTGATATCATAATTTTGTTAGTTGGTTTAAACAAATAAAAGTAACTAAATCTTTTTGTTGTGATAACTAAAAATTTGGTTGGTCATATATTTACCAAATAATTTGTTTGTGGTAACCAAATTTTAGTTCTTATAACCAAAATGGATTCTGAGTGGAAAGTAATATAAAAATATGTAACGAAAAATACTTGATAAAACAATGTTCCAGAAGATTTACTAATATATATGATTATATTTCTGTTTTCTTGATACTTTCTAATAAACAAGAACTATATGTTACAACTGTCATTTTCATTTAATATTTAAGACGAAATGTATATGCTTTATTTTTGTGCTTTCACTTTGGATGTAAAGATTGTATATGCATGTAAATTGTTCAATCAGTAAATTATTTATCTGCGTAATTATATTATGATGTCATTTTTATAATACTATAATATTCATTTTACTCTATGAATTTTGTTTTTATATACTGCTATATATAGCAGTATATAAAAATAAAGTTCTTCAATAACAGTATTTCCCTTTTTTGTTTATTTTTATTTCCTTATAATAAAATGTAAACATTTTTAAATCAATTATTAATGCCGTAAATAAATGCTTGTAATATATTTGTCACTTATATTATATGTCTAAAATCATAATTACGATTTTATAAGAGTCATAATGTGTATTAATACAGCGAATAAAATTAAATATGTATTATATTTTGCTGATTGAAATAATTAATAAAGCAATTAGTCCGATTTCGATTCCATCATTCATTGCACAAACTAATTAAATTGAATTTTTTATTTCCATCAAGTGAAACTGTATTTCATATAGTACAGAAAAATTACAACATTTAATGTAATCGTGTAAACGTAATTAAGCTTATACATTATAACTCATTTATAAAATAAAAATACAAAAATAACTTATGAATGTGCAGATAATAATTTATAAAGTAAATTACAATTTGAGATTCTGTTTAAGTATACTAATATACAATTAAAAAAAACTTATTCTTAATTAGTTTGACATTTAAAAGATAATGATACAATTACAAGTTTATGTTTATTACACCCAGAATTTGAAATATTAAAATTGCATTAACCTTTTATATTAATTATTAAGATATATTTGATATTGTTTTAACTTCGAATATATAAAAACAAATTCATTATTTCCTCGTTCAGTTCAATATCGAATTGATCCATTTTTGTGTAATCCCAAAATAACATTCATTAATATAATATATACTATATAAATGTTACATTCAGTAACATTTTAGTTAAGTGTCAAATTTTATATAATATTGATATATGTTGCATACTTTGATAGCAAAGATCGAAATAGTGAGTAAACTTTTAAGAGTTTAAAATGAGTTTCAAAATTGTCGCGTAACAGATTTATTGCAGTTAAAATCATAATTGCAATTAGAATATACAAATCATCAAAAGAGTTTTCTTCTCACGGAAACCGAGTGCAAAGTTTTGAAGAGGTTCCACCAAGAATTACATTTTATGAAACTTTAATCGCAGTTACGCGGAAGCATTATTAGATATGAACGGTGAAATATGTTCGTTAAACGAAATACATGGCAAGTCTCATTTGCAGTCGCGAGACCGAATAATTAAAAGTTATATCGCTCGGTTGTTTGCACGGTATAATCATCCTGCAAGTTTTATGAGTTTGTATCTTGATAATTGAACGATTGATCAACTGTTGAGAAAATGTTGTCATAACAGCAAATGCGGGAGACGGAAGCACGACGCGCAAATTTGGAACGCCAGCATGCCGAGGCACAGAATCAATTGCGGGAAAAGATAGCAGGCCGTTATCAGGGCCCGGAATCATTAGAAGCCCTGCAGAGTAAAATAAGGGAATTGGAGAAGAAGACCGAGCTGCAGATGGTCAAGCACGAAGAATTGTCCCTGGAATTGACAAGTCTGCGTAGGGCACGAAGCAGGGGTCCCACGATGAGCAGTCACACGTCTTTGCCGACGTCCACGTGGCCTCCTGCAGGATCTGAAATCGATAGACTAATGACTAAGATTGAACAAGATAGGTATGATTTGACAAATAAACCAATACAAATTTATATTTTTCTTACACACAAAGAAATTTTCGTTTAATATTTTATATTATGGTATTTATATTTTACAATACTATATTGGACCACTGGGATATACTTGAAGTGTTGTTAGTTTTAATCTACGGTATTGTAATTTTTTATTATACATATTAATTTTTAAAAATGTGTTAGTAATGCTTATTATTTTTTTTTATTTATTATTTTTATTTAATTGTGAAAATTAATCATTTTATTTTTGTATCATTGATATAATGACGCAAAAAATTTGTATTGAATTCAAGAAAAATTAAATGTACATAAAAAAGTTTTAGAATTTGATAGAAATCGAACCGCCGTCCTCACAATTACGAAGTCACGCGCGTAGCCACTGATCAACTGAAACATAAACAGTGGCTAACGTCGTATTGGAGATATGACTCCTACTCATTCATTATGTTTTGATACATAAATTTTACTATACTGTTTCGTAATAACTTTACTGTCATAAAGTAAAAATATATAGAAATTTTATAGAAATTCCTAAACTAAATATATTTATTAAATTAACACGTATATCCCAGCATTACAATACTTTCTTGTAAACTTAATAAGAACATTTCTTTTAGTGTATACAAAAGTCTAAACTTTGCTTATTTTCTCCAATTGTAGCAGTAGCGGCAGACTTTTATATGATATAGATCCTGGTCGATCGAGTGTGACGACACAACAGCCATCTTCATCAAGTTTGTTACGGTCTAGTATAGAAAATCTTTCCAGTCTCGGACAGCATCATCCACCTCATCCGCATGCACTTTCCCTTGGAATATCTACGCAAGTTCCTCATGTATGTATATTACTTTATAATTATTATTAATTAACAATACATTTTATCAACAATAAACAATATTAATTTGACATTTTACAGTACGCAAGTTCACCAATGCCATTAACCCCGATGATGCCTGGTTGTCCACCACTGACGCCGAACGGACCACCATATCATTACAGTGAACCAATTCCACCGGCTCCATCACTGTCGTCCAGTCAATCTCAACCCGCCTTTCAACAAAAACTACAGCAATACCAACAACTATCGCATCCACACATTGAACTACCGAGCTCCCATTCCCAGAGCGCACTACAAACGCAGAAGCAACAGCAACAAGCGCACAGTCATTTTTCTACCAATCAGTATCAAGAGAGTTATCCCCATACGCAAACTTATCAGCAGCCGTTGCAATCGCAGCAACAACTTCCAACATCATCAACCTCGTATCTGACATCAGCTAGTCAAAGCGTGTTGCCTAGTTATAATCAACCAACTACAACTCAGTCTTTTCTTAATGGAACTCAAGTAAGAATTACAAAGTAATTAATTATATATTCCAATTGAATTAAACATTGAATATTTTATAATTTAAATCAGTTTTTTCCTTTGCAGTCAACGACTTATCCAAGTTTATCAATGACATCACATCCAAGTAGTACATTCAGCACGGGTGGATCAAATTTTACAACATCATTAGGCCATCATAGTTATTCGGGACAACCAACGACAGTGCCACAGACGACGTTGTCATCATTAATGTCGTATTCCACGTCGCCTTATCATTCTACGTTGGGTTCATTAAGTGGTGCGCCATCATCAGTGCTTCCCTTTTCCACCGTTCCAAGCACCTTTCCAACCTCCACTTCAAGTTATTCTACCGTTGGGACCAATGCATTTGGTGCAACCGGCAGCATAGTTGGAACAGGTACTCATCTGTTGCAAAGTAAGAACAAGTTATATTTGCACTGATAATAACTGCAAGTCGCTTTTCTGAATTACCTTTTCTACATATTTAAAACAGTTTTGATCTAAATGCATTTCATTCGTAAATATGCATGAACCTTCGTCAACAAAGCGGTCGAAGACAATTCGGAAAGATGATTTGTGGATATAACCGAAAGTAGAATGACTGATTTGTTTCTATATTTACATAATCATTTGAATTAAGCATATGCACGACTAAAAATAGAATTATCCTTCTATTTGAGGCATAATAAATTATAATGAGATGGTTAAAGGAATGATTATGAATGATGCAGTGATTGTGCAATTTTTTATGTAGACTAAATGTAATGAATATTTGCAGGATCAAGCTCATCAACAGGAGGCTTACTTCAAGCTATAGGAGATCCACTGCAAGCAATGCAGCAACTATCTGCTCAATCCCAAGCAAATCAGTTACAACAACAGGCGATAATTCAACAGATTCAGCAGAGTTTGCGCTCGACTTCGCCAACGACAAGTGGGGTCAGTGTGAGTGGACATCATTATTTAGGTCCCAGACAGATGCCAAAGATTCCTACCAACATCCTAAACAATCCGCTCGATAGACTTTCGAATGAAAACATCGTGCCAGACAGTCAAATGGGTCAAGTGGACATGCTGGACGTGCCCGGTAAAGGCAGATGTTATGTTTACATCGCTCGCTTTTCTTACGAACCATTTCAGCATTCGCCTAATGAAAATCCGGAGGCTGAATTGGCCGTTCATGGTGGTGATTATTTGCTCGTTTGGGGCCAACCAGATGAAGAGGGTTTGTTGGACGCGGAAACTCTCGACGGTAGAAGAGGTCTAATTCCGGCCAACTTCGTGCAGAAACTCGTAGGCGACGATCTTTTAGAATTTCATCAAGCTGTGCTTGGTCTTCGGGACGTCGACGATGCTGTTTCAACTAACATCCCACAAGTACGATCATTTTCATGCTTCTTTTATGCAAATTACAGCAATATCAACTCAAAAAACAAAAATTACCAGGTAACGCTTCATCTACATTTTGTTTGTTTGTCTTGTTTGAAAACATTTCTATTAGAATCCAGAATAATATATTGTTCTACGGGTAAAGTAATAAGTGTCTTTAAACATTTGTTCTCTTTATTATCTTTCTTCTTTGTTAACAAAAACAAATGTTTATCCCTAAAAGATGAAAGGAATGTGAATGTTTTATCTTCTTCTCAGCAACATTAAAAAGGAAAATAACTTTCGATTATACATGAAGATAATTCTTAATATTCTTTACTTTAGGAACAGAAAATTTAATGCATTAAAAATGTGTGACTTTTTTCATCTCAAAAAAAAAAAAAAAAAAAAAAAAAAAATATTTTTTT
>JABFPJ010000819.1:0-32696 GCA_022817425.1 Gryon sp. ZL-2020 | reverse complement strand
CATGTTTAACTACAAAATAAAAAACACGCACCTCGGATATGATCATTTTTACCTCGAAATAAAAAACACGCACTTCAGATATGTAATTATAGAATTTTATCAAAAACCACGCACCTCGGTATCAACCATTATAATTACATATTATAATTTTGTCTATTTTCTTGTATATTACATAATTAAAATCTTAGTGAAAAAATTCTATTTCTCCGAGAATCGAACTCAGGTCTCTAAAGTGATAGTCCGATGTCTTCTCCACCATACCAGTCTATCACTTAAAATATGAAACTTAATTGAGAAATTTACTCCTAGCTTATGAAAAAGTAAAATTTTTAACTTTTTTGGAAGTGAAACATTTTTTCACTTACGAATAAGTGCAAATTTTGACTTTTTTGAAGTAAATAAATGTGTCACTCAGCAAAAAAGTGAAATTTTCACTTATTCGAATTTAGAGAGTAATTTTATAATTAAAATGTTATAAAGTTCTAAATTGTCTTTAAAAATATAATAAAGTGAGATATATGTAATATTTTGTTTTTGAGTTCCTATTAATAACATGAAATACTATCTGTGAACATACATAATTCATATAAAAAATTGTTTTATAAATTTGAAAAATATTTTATGATATTTTTTGTAATTATAATTTCAGGCATGTCAAAATACCAGGTTTGAACGATTCTCAATATATAGGTATGAGTGTTTACTCGGTGGTGATTACATCCGGAATTGTTGTTGGATTGGCGAACTTGGTGTCAGATCGAGCAACAGTAGCTTTTGTCACAATAACAACTTTAATTTTGGCCTCGACAACGGCTACCCTGGCGTTACTATTTCTGCCACAATTAGCAAATATATTGTCGGATGAAAAAGAAGATCCTGTAGTTCAAAGTTTGGGATTAAAGATAGAATATAATACGAGAAGATTTGTAATGGATGACAGGAGGTAAATTTTATTTTGTGTTATTAATAAAAAATAGAGAGTTAAAAATATTATTTAATTAAATTGTTTTAGGGAATTGCAATATCGCGTAGAAGTTCAGAATCGTGTATATCGCCGAGAAATGGCTCAATTAGAATTGGAATTAGCCAGACTTGAGAAGCAGCTGAATCAGGAACCAGTAGATCCATCGCACGCATCCTCAAGCACATCAATTCCACAAAGGAATCCAAGTATAAGTGGTGGATTGCCACTTCTGTTACTGAGCGTTTTGCCTCCAGTTATCCCGAGGGCCAGTTGGCCATCTGCCGATTCGTCGGGTAAGCGCTTGGCATATTTTCACATTTTCATCGTTCAAGATTCATCGCACAAGAGTTTCTATATCGTTGATCAAACACGGACGTATTTTATATCAAAAAAGCCAAGATAAATTGTTAACATTTTTCTATCACGATCAACTGAGCAAATACATTTTTATATAATCTCACGTTTGAACTTTCATACATAATATGTAGTTTAAATATTTTTCAATTCATTCAATGCAAAAGTGTTTCTTATTATAAAGATTTTTTATTATTGTACATAAAAGTAAATCTTAAAGAAAACAGTTTTATTTTTGTAATACTTTATTATTTTTGTAAATAAAAAATATATTTTAAAAAACTAATTTTATAATTAATTATAAACAAATCATATAAAATATATTTTGATAAATTGTAATTAGATGAAAGTACATTCTTACTTATATAAACATCCTTCAAGTTTGTATATATTTTATATGAATTCAGTCTGAAAATTAA
This sequence comes from Gryon sp. ZL-2020, assembly GCA_022817425.1. Lineage (NCBI taxonomy): Eukaryota > Metazoa > Arthropoda > Insecta > Hymenoptera > Scelionidae > Gryon > Gryon sp. ZL-2020. The sequence continues at coordinate 30,959 of JABFPJ010000819.1, read as the reverse complement.
TTACAAATTGAATATTCAATTCACACTATGAATAAATAACAATACGTTTTAATTAAATTGTATTCAAATGAAGATGTTTCTTGTGCAATGGTTCTATGACATAATTGTAAGTGACACCATGCGTACGTAACATTTTGTTGTTAGCGTTCACCAACAAAATAACGATAAAGTAATGATCGATTAACGAGCATAAAACCACACGATCACGTAGAAAGAATGGAGCGCTGGAAAAAAAGTATATAAAAGCAATACAATTCGCGCCGCTTTGTGAAATGCAAAATCATTAATTAAATTCAAAAAGGAAACATCAATGTTTCGTCATGCTTAGTACGTACGGTGTGCGCTTCTATTATTTTACCCTTTTTTGTTTTTTTTATTTTTCCCTTTTTTTCTAGCACCCAAAAAAATGTTACATATGTATTAATGTTGTTTTCGCTTCGTTGTTTTTCCTGTCATTCAGGTATCACAGAAAGGTGACATTATTTTACTTTTTGTTTGCACGCGTTTGCTTGTACATCGAAACCTACGTCACTGCTTGAATCAATTTATGCATCTTCAATGCCATACACTAGAGAGTTCATTTAGAGAGTAGAGGAAATTAACGGAGTATGCGGTAACGAAGTGTTCGTAAAAAATGTAGACTCAACGAGAACTGATGACGATGTAATGGTATTTTTTTCGAGCACTTTTTATAATGGTAACGGTGCAGTGCATGCAAAATAATTTTCACCCGATCATAACAAACGGGACAAGAAAAAAGTCATCTAACAGCTGTATTGTATATAGCTAGAATGTAAAACATCATTTCATGTTTGCATTTTGCGAACAAAATTATTATAAAATGAATAAAGCTGGAAGTGCAAAAATGTGTTATTTTATTTTTATAAAAAACAGAAAAAATCTAAAGAATTCTAACACTAAAATGATTTTCAAACAATTTGGTGCTTGCATTTTTGCAATTGTAAATTTACTTGTTTATGCAAACGTATAAATTGAGCAAAAATTGAATGAATATTTATATATATGTAAAATAAATAAATATATAGTAATATAATATAGAGAGAAGTTTATTGTGAACCACGTCAGATTATATTTTTACAAACAATCAATTGCTATTCAAGATATCTAAGTAATATTAAATAATAGACATTTTAATTAGATTGGAGAAAAGTATATTAATTAATAGTAACAAATGAATGACATGAATGGTATTAAATTAAATGTTGCTATTCGGCATTAAATATCCAGAATATTTTTGATGCCATATTTCAAGCGTATTTCCAATACATATCACGCGTCTGCTGAGATACAGACACGTTTTATACAAGAATGCTTTCATCTCTCGTTTAAATTACGAAGTGAAAATACACGATTGTATCGAGTTTTTAACTTTATATACGAATATTGTAAAGATTCTTTCTGATGATAGATGCATAATTAAAAACCAACAAAAAAGCAATAGGTTATACAAATTCTTCTACATTTAATCAAACTTTTTGTCAATCGATAAAAGCTTTCAAATTTCTCACAAAAACTACGTTCACCTGCGCCCCGTCTGGGCTTTTCAGATTTTACAGTAGTAAATCCCAGTATTTCATGAGACATAACGAATCATTCTTTCATAAGAGTTTTCATTATTTCACGAAATAAAATGTTAGTATGTAATAAAATTGTAATTTATTATTTTTTTTTTTTTTTTTCATATTATTTTTTCGTTATCATGTAGTCCACTATTTAAGACTGCATATACGTAAAAAAAGGGTACTTTCTATTTCCTGTTTACATGGATAAAACATTGTGACATTTGAATTTTATCGCACGATTATCTTAAGCTATTTAAACCAATTTTTATTGTATAAATTTTACATATCCCTGAGTAATATATTTATATATACGCGATTTTGTTGTATTTTTATTTTCTTTTTTTTCTTCTCTCTATTTTAGTGCAAAATTTACTTTTTATAAAACCATGAACATTTTCCCGGCTTATTCAACCTTAAGTTGCACTTTTGAGTGGATTACAACGCGATATTGTTAGACTTAACTTTTTTGGGATTTGCATTGGCAATACATATTATTTCAAAAAAGATTATGCGAATTCATTTTCTACTATAAACTAACAATTTTTGTCGCTTTAATTGAAGAAGAGAAAGATTTAACATGTGCAACAAGTAAATTCGTGATTAAATGGCTATTTAGAGAATTTTGCCTTTCGCTTGGATAAACAAAAGCGTCAGTAGCGTTATTAATGAATCAATTATTATGTCCAAAGAGAAATTGTCTCCCGTGAAAATGAAGTATAATTTACAGTCAAATGAATTCGGTTATTAGTTTGTTTGGAAGATTGCAAGTCCAATTATCCGTGGCACAGAATTACTTATCTTTCAGTGCCGAAACGCCGATGGAAATCCGATCAACACGTAATGGAATCGACGAGTGTTGAAAAGCAACAAAATTCACTGTCAAATAGAAAAAAAAAACTAATTAAAACGAGTTTCGAATAAGATTACCGTACAATCTCGAATTTCGCACACCTCGTACATGCTTTTCAAGCTCATTAGATATTTATAGATAATTTGCATATTTTGTTTAACTCTGAAAACCGTATTTTTACAGATTTTACAAAATCACGTTTTTTTATTATTTAATATTAGACTTCAAAATTAGTTTTATAATTTTTTTTGTTTAAAATAGAGAAATGTAATATAAAAATATAAATGTAATATAAACTTTATATTTTACATACAAGATCTTCATATATATTATATGTGCAATTTATAATTGTGATTGATTTGAAAATTATTCCTGAAAATAAGATGCAATAATTTACAGATCAGAGCAATTGAAATAACAGTAAATTGAGTGTAATACACGAATAAATAATTGCGTGGTATACATGCACAGATGAATAGAATATGATGTACTAATGTACATAATGAACATTCATTTATACATAAAGAATTTAATATGAAAAATAAATTATGTAAATCGCACTCCTGATGCTTTTATCGAAAAGTTAACAATTCAATGCCTTTCGAATCCATTGAAAATATGTCATAAGTATAATAGTCAAAAGTATAATCTTTTTCAAGTAAAATAAAAATTTAATAATTTATAGCAAATTGAAAAAAGATATAAAAACAATATCCATTATTTTACGTTTGATTTACCTTTTTTGTAATAAAAGCAACGCAAGCTTAGAAAAAGTTTTTTGATATATGAAATACTAAAAAACAAATATTTAACTCAACCTTATATCAGAGAAAATGGGACACATATATATCCAACCTTTTCAAATTTGGATTACCTTCGACAGTCATCTCAGTTTTAATTTAAAATGAAAAATTATTTACTCTTAACAGTCAACAGAAAATATTCATATCCGTATTTATAAATTGTTCTTTATTTCTTATTTACATTTACAAGTTATATCGTACACTGTATACTTAAAACTAATATTCATATTTACAAACATGCTGAAAATGCAAATGAGAATATTTTTTAAATGAAGTACTTATATTTTAAATGCAGACTTCCAATACAATGCATAAAGACAGAAATAAATAAAATAACTTTAAACTTATACTTTTCTGTATTGAAATATTGATAAAATCTCAGAGTCAACTGAAATTGTCATTCAACGCTCGTCTACAAAAAATAACATTAATGTACAAAAAGTTGCCTTCAACAATTTTAATATACAATGAAAATTAACAAAATTGTAATGCAAATTATTAAATACTTAATTTTATTATTAAAAATATTCTTATTCTAATTGTCATCTAAGTTAATCCACTGAAACTCCAGTTTCTATTATAAACATTTAATTTTTTTGGTCCACTCGTCTTCCAAATTGAGCAGTAGACCGGAAATTAAATTATTCACTACACTAACTTAAAAAATATACAAAATTGAATAAAATAACTGATTATTTTAATTTTGAAAAATAATTTTTTGTGTAATTACATACAATGTCAACCTAATAACTGATTTTTTTTATTTACAACCTTATAAAGGTATTAATTCAACACGAAATTTGTACACTTTGTTTAATTTGTAATAAAAAATTTCTTATAATTTATTTAATACCTATATTTCTATTCATATAATTTTTTAAATAAAATGAATTAAATGATGCATTCAAAAGTAAAATACAGCACATAAAATGACCATTTCTACGATAATGATAACAGCTGAATTCTATGAGGTATAATTGTGCCAAAGAGATTCGTATATATTTCGAACGATCAAAGTGACCGACATCTTTATACACCAGCCGTACGGCAGTTCTGAAAGATCAAAGTTGTGAAAAGCGTACGTACTGACAATCGAATTTGCTGAAAATGAATAGGCGTAAATAACAGAATGTTGATATTGATTTTCCTGGACCAGCAATAACCAACCCAGGTCAATGTAAATATGGGACTTGAATTATGAAAGGTTTCAATTCTCTGATTTTGATCATTAGACTTTGTCTTGAACTAAACTGGACTTCGATTACATAAATGCAATTGATAGAAAACTAAAGTACAAACTTTGCCTTATGTTATTGCCGAAAACAAAAGATTTACAAATTCTTTCTCAAAATATCGATTTCCTATTGCATGTTAGGAAAACGAAAATTCTTGTTCTAGTCTGTAAAATATTAAGATTTAATGTCTCGTGTAGAGAAAACAAAACTTGCAAAAATATCATTCCTTCGGGGAATTAGTCGAGAGTTATATAATTCAGAAAGCTGTTACAGCAAAATTATTGAATCGATTGGCTTGGTCATTGGAAATAAGCAAATTAAACTTAATGAACTGAGGACAAATTTAATGAGACATTTTCTGAGAGGAGCTTAATCATTGTTCATTTTCATGTATCACAATAGTTTCTTTTCACTGAATAGTTTCGGCATTTCGTATGCATGCAGATGATCATCTGAGTGAATGATTTAGTTAAGTAGATAAGGGCAAATTAGTCTATGAAATATCCCATTGCAAATGTTTATGATTTCATGCTTCACACAGTGGTAAAATATAACTTTCATGAAAAAGGATAAATTACAACAACTTCCACGTCCCTAAATTTCGTTTATGTTTTCCGGAAATAAGTATAGCTATTAGAAGTGAAATTTATTGTATCACTGCTGTTAAGGTGATATAACTTGATATAGTGAATTCGGTTAAACCGAAATTACTTCTATCTATCCTTTGTTTTTGCTTTGACATGTAATTTCAAAATTACGTCCATAAACGACGTTATATCATCATAAATCATACTTCCTCGTGAAATTAGGCATGCGTCGCGGAACCGTAGCGTTTAGCAGTCAGCCGGATTTAGAGCCGGATGGTCCCAGAAGAAGCCTGGCCGATATTTACAAACTTCATCAGCGCAAGGAAATGGAAGGAACCAATCGCTTAGGTGTTTTTCAACGACTCTTCAGCATGTTTGGCAGTCGTCCATCTAGTCGAAAAACGTCTACGGCTTCATTTTCTGGTAAATTATGTAATAAGCTATATCTTTTTATCTCAAAAACTAACAACTGTATATTAACAAACTAATCATTACAATTATCAGGATATTTAATTTTTAGATACAAAAATTTCCAATACATTTCAAATATATTTGAATTAAAAGTGTTTAATCAATTTATAATAACTAAATGTCTAAATAACAAATTAATTGATCTAATATAATAATCTAAAGAAGAAAATGTAATTTATATAAAAAATGTTCTATTAAATTATTGAAATGCATAATTATAGTATAGTCAAATTCATAAGACGATTTAAGAGTTGTTACAAAGTTAATGAGTTGATTCACTTGTGCTTGATTAATTGAAATCAAAATGACTATTTTATCGCAGTATTACAACACTGTTAAACTTGGAAATGACTGATGCAAATTTGACTTGATTTAGGTGTAGCATCTGCTCTTAAGATGCACGTGGGTTATATAGCTGGATTGGTACCAGGAACTAAAGCTGCATCCACTTGTCAAGTAAACGCTCAAGGCGTCAGGGCTTTGCATCCACGATGCGGCTCCGGCCCGATAATTAGTATCACCAGCGAAGAAGACCGTCGATTAAGCCTCGGGCTACGACGCAAGGAAAGCAGCGAACCCAGAGTCAACTTTACTCTACCACCGCGTAAGACTTGTCGTTTCTTTGCAAATTCAAGTAATATCCAAGATTTCACTCTTCAATGATTTTAACTTATCTAAATAGTTTTACGAATCTGTTTGAATATTAATTACATTTTACAAATATTATTTTTCGTATTTTGTATATAAAATAAAATACAGCTGTAATTTAATTAAACAGAGTATTTCTTGTTTTAACGAACTGCTAAATGTAATTAAAAAAATGTATTTGATAAAATTTAAATGGAATGAAATTGAAGTGAATGTATACATTATTATTTGCTGACTATTCATAATTATCAATAAGCAAATATTAACTACATTTTGTTACGATTTAACTGTTTATAATAGATTATACAATTCAATATGAAATACTAATAACTTATTATTATTGTTCATTAGTTAAAACATGCATTTGAATGCCATCATGCATACTAATTTACGATTTATAACAAGTCAATTCTTCGTCTCTTGGCAATGCCCAAGGGATATATTATTTATTAGCGTCACGTTCACTAGCTAAGCTTTCAAATAAATACATATTTATATTTTTAAATATTACTTAAGTATTTCGTAATTTCTCAGATAAAATTCTATTTTTATTGCTTCTTACAATAATTACTTTATTTTATAGATACACGAATTAAGTTATGTTTTATACATTAATTAAAAACTTTTATCAATTCTTAAAAGTTGCAATAATTGTTCTTATAAATTGTTGCATAATATAATATATAATTTATGAAATATTTCTATAAATTATCCTTGTTTAAAGAATGTAGATTTTCGTCATAAAAAATCATTTGCCAAAATAATATAAAAAATGCAACAGAAATTTCGTATGCAGTATACGATTTTTCATATATAATTTGTCATGAATTATTGAGATTAAGTGTGATGATATAATACATATGTTTTGAAGCTGAAATTTTAAGAAAATATGCGTTAACATATATTTTCTTACATAATAATACATTTAGTTTTGAGCTGAAATTGTAGGAAAGTATATGTTGACGCAAAACGAAATTTCATATTTCATAATATTTCAGCAAATAATTTTTGATGCCGAAAATCTATATTCTTTGAATAAGAGTATTATATTACAATCTGAAACTATATTTTCTGACCTGCTATCTGATTTTAAATAATGAAATAATGTTTATTATGTAATGTTGAAAATAAACTAAAATTAATGTAAACCTAAACTAAAGCTAAATTTGTAGATGGATGGAGTCAGCATTCGTCTCGAGAAAAGATTCGTGGTTCGCCGCGTTTTCCGCATCGCATAATGCCAGCGAAAAGTTTAGGCGCAATATCAGCGAGCGTTGGAACGAGCATGGTTCAGCCTCACAGATGGCATTCCATGGAGGATGCGTCTAAATCAACAAAGCCGACGATCCCTCGGGGCTTTACGTGCAGACCCAACTACGACGTTTGGGCGACTCACGAAGTTGGCATTCCATTGAGCGAGCTGGGTACGACTCTGCGTGGTCGTCGGCCACCAAATTACGAGAATCTCACAAAAACTCTGACCATCCCGGTGGACGTGAACGTGAGTCCCGACGATGCTCAACTTGGCAACGATCTGCGCCGATTGTTCGGCGAAAGCTCTTTTCCCAAAGAACTCTTAAGTCCGTGTGAAGTTGAACGGCCTGTGGTGAAATCCCATTCATCGCCAACCAGCAGTACAAGATTAGCCGACACAAAAAACGGCACTCTTGTGAGATCGAGCTCGGAGCATGAACCGGGTCGCTCGCTAAGTCCAAATGTTTTGATATCACGTCTTAGCAAAATTACCAGCAAACCTTGGGACGCCCGCGGCTCCAAGAACAATGAACCACGAGATCCAGGGCCATCCGATGTTTAATGTCTCTTCTTGTGCCAAACTGGGTCTGCACCTTTTCTTACGTTACCTTTTCTTCTTTTCTTATTTTTTTTTCTCTCTCCTCTTTGTGATGATTATAATGGACCAAAAGACTTTGCCAATTTGTTATTTGACGATGCGATGCCTGCGTTTTGTACCTCTAAGTGAAAGAAAGCATAGTTAAATTTTAGGTATTTGTCTCGTCTGTGGACCCAAACTCAAAGTGTTCAAAAACCCTGAATTCTTGTTCTCTAGTACCTGCACCAACGCCAGCCTTGCGCAACTATCATATATGTTAAGGAACAAAGCTCTATGTTATACATTTTTTTTGTTCTTTAGTTTATTCAAATTAAATTGTAACCATTCAACAAAAGCCTATATCAACGACCGCATTCAGTTGAAAGTAATTTAATGGTATTCAATAAGTTGCGCATGGCTGAGTTCAATATATTGTAAAAGAAAAAAAAACATATAAATTAATACATTAATGTATAATAAAATTCATTCACAAAGTACAGATCAGATGATAATTAATATTTTCGTGCTCCCGGCGTACATATATATACAAAATATATATGTGTATTATATTATTAAATTATCTAATAGGTATACTATGTAAAGTCGTAATAAGTACTTTATTTCGTACTTCCTCATCTTAATGTGTAACACGATGATATGTCTTTGGGCAATAATCTGTAATCAATAACATTGTGCGATAATTATGTTTAAGGGGCAAAAAGAGTACAATAAAAATTATATTAAGTAAAATTTATTCATTGTTCCTATTTCTTCATTTACAACATTAAACAAAATTAATTCTGTTGAAAGGACATCATAAGATTCAAGGTTTGTATTATAGAAATTATTTTCCTCAAATATTCAAACAAAATTCAAATTACTTTGATTACTTTGAGCTTTATTCGCGTTGAAAGGACTTGCAATTCATTTCGACATTTCAATTCATGCAAATTAATCAATAATTTTAGAAAATGACCAAAAAGGTTATGGAATTGTAAAATATATTTAATATACTTCAAAATAATTGTAGTAATAATGATGATAAAGTAAATATATAACTAAATCTTTAAATTGCTTTCTCTGGAGTATGCTTTTATATGTTTTTTTAAACGAATACCTACGATATCTCAGGTTCTTTATTACGTATCAACATCAGACTTTTTTTACTTTTTTGTTAATTCGTCTATTGTACAAACTGGGGTAAAGTAGTTAGCTATAATTTAACTTTTTTGTAATCTTAAAATTAAGAAGGACAAAAATCGTTTTTCTTTTCCGAAAAATTATAAATAATAGTAATTCTGCTTAAAATTATATCTAAAGTTGGATTACAAAATTTAGAAAATGAATGTGTTAATTAGTGTTAAAATTTAATATTATTAATCAAAATTGTCATTTACAAAACAACATAAAGCTCCGAAAATAATGACCGGAATAATTGAAGACATATTTTTAAACATTTTTTACGATTATACTTTATAATTTTATTTGAACAATTTTATTCGAAAACTTCAGAATGATTATACATGCAAATTCCATTTTTATATCAACGATAATTAAATTAAGATTTAATATTTAAATAATGCATGAAATTCCATAAAGTTTTTTTTATTAAAACAATGAATATATGAAAACAAAATCTAAAATTTTATCTTTTATTAAACGCTTTTATTTAACTTACTCGATATAACTATCTTCGATAAGTAACTATCGATAAGTAAATTATATATAATTATAAAAATTTGATTAATTAGATTTCGTAGATATAATCTATAATTTATTTAATATATGATATACATTTATTTAAATATACTTTTATGTAAATACAATTACTCGTTATTTTTATATAATTACAGTCTAAACCAATATTTTGGATAAAAAATAAAATTGGAAAAATATATATATATTTTTTATCTTTGCTTTAAATAATATATTTGTTATAAATTACATAATTAAAGAATAAAAAATAAATTGAATAGAATAGAAAGTGTGGACTAAGGGAAGGAAATTGATTGACTAAATTAAACATTCAAAAATTTATTGTTTTCCATATTGATTATAATTTTGATATAATTTATAAATTATACATTACAAAATATTGAAATATACCAAATAATTAATAACGAATATGTTTTATATGATTTGTTTGAAAGAATCATGTGGTAACACTAAGTTAAATGAAGATTTTAAATTAACGATATTTTTATATATTATGATACATTTAATTGAATCAATACAAAATTATAATCGAATAATACAAAAATAGTCTTAGAAAGACAATAAGTAAATTCTGAACAAAAGTTCTGACATGAAAAGTTATACAAATTAAACAATCAAAATTCATAATTGCTTAACAAACTTTTTTAGCGCCAACTGTGTATTTGTGTTTTAAATGATTATAACATATGTACAAACTAATTCAACTTATGAAAAAATATAAATGATACTATAAATGTAAAAAAATGAATAATCTATATATTTATCACTTTTTGATACGAATATCATTTTTTCTTAAATATTAACTTATTCTTAAAAGGCTTAATATAAGTTTATTAAATAAGTATACATTAAGTTAAAACAAAGTTTTTTTAATTTTTACCGTTTTCTTTTGCGAATGTTTACTCGCAATTAAAAAGTACATCAAAAGTCATTTGTCTTTACAATTAATGGATACTAGTTTAATGAATAACAATATAAAATTATGGTCAATACAGAAAACAATTCAGTCTACAGTAACTAAAATGCGCAATTGCAATTTATTTCATTGATAGAGGCATTAATCATGAAAATAACTATATAATAAATTAAATCTACATTTAATAACAATTCAAACATGTATTTGAGCGATAAATACTCGGTTAAAATGATACATATTCATATTTTGATTTCAAATCTATTTCTTCGATTCAATTTAAAGTAAATCTACCGAGGTTAAGACATGTAATCACTAATCTGAACATTACAATTGCTGAATGCTACATACATATCGAAAGCTCAGTACTTCCCTTCAGGACTTGTAAAATTATTTGAAAGTAAATATTTCAAAAGAAAATGTGTAATAATTGGATTTTTTCACACTTTCTTTGTATATACTAATAAAATTAATTATACAATATCATAAGTAGATGTGATATAAAAGTTGCTTTAATAACGTAATATCGTAACTTATTTTATTGAACAAAGAAAACCGCAATAAAAATAGCTTCTTACTGATCTTATAAGCAATAGAGTTTATGTAAAGTTACATAAAAATGCATAAATATAGTTTACAGTATATTTATTATCCTGTATGTTTTTTTCTTTTCCTTTTTTTGCAATTTAACTAACTGTTTTTCGAACTCTTAAATGAAGTAATATCTTTTTGTCTCGCTGTTTAAATTTGCCAAATGTGTAATAACTTAAATGAAACATGTTTTATTAATTATAGTGAATTATTGAGATCAAGTCGAGGTCTTTTACTACGGTGAGAATTTGCGTCATCCTGGGAGTCTCCGTTAATCGACATGAGTTCTCTTTTTCTTTCTGTCGTCTGAAAAAGAAGAAAAATATACATTTGAATACAACATTTAATAAAAATGAAAAGAAAGTAATTTAATTTGGTTAATTTAATAAATTATATTATGATTTTGCTTTATTAATGATGAAACAAACCTTTTTATCCCATTGCTTATGGAGATATCTCAAAAGAATAGTTGTTCTTTCTGTGACAATGACTGTAAAAAAATAATCACGAAATTAATATTTCAATTATTATTATTACGATGCATTTTTTAGTTATTATAATTTGATAGATAATGTATTAATATCTGTATTATTTTGTGCTCTTTTTCATTATCTTTAAATTATCTCTAAATTATATCAACTAATACATATATCTAAAATCTAATATAAAGATTATGTTTTAATTTAAAATAATGCATATTTAACTGGTTGATGATCGCAGGAATTGTTTTACATATAATTCTGTATACACTTTGCGACGTTCGATCATCAATGGGTTAAGTTTAAACTAAGTAGATTATTTAAATACACGTAATTAAATACATACCTTGTTCCGAAGGGTAATCTTTCGTTGGTAAATAGACAGAAGGCCGTTTTACACACGTACGATTGCCACTGTCCGTATGAAAATTGGCAAAATTGTTTTCATTGTGCGATGGCAAATCTTTCAGGAATTCTGCTATCGACTAAAAAAATCATCAAATTTGTATATAATGAGTAAATACACAAATTTAAATAAATATACACAAAATTTTTACAAATGATAAAAAGTTCTTATTAGAAATTTAACTAAATTAAATAAGCTTATTCACTATTATTTAATGAACCATTTAATATTGTTATTAAAGCTTTTGACTATACGGTTAAACCAAAATGCCAAGTAACTTTAACCATACGTCAGTCTTGACATATTTTACATGCGACATGCATAAACATTATCAACCCATGTTCACAAACAAAACATAATGTGTTACAAAGAATTAGTACTTTGTATTATTTTCACATAGATATTAATTACATAGCAATAATGAATTTGTGTAAAAATGTTTGTTTATGTGACAATTATGAATGACTCAATTAATCGTACACATTTCAATATATAAAATTGTGAAATTGTTCAACAACACAATTATAACCTACAAATGAGTCTTGAGTATTCGAGTTTATCTATTGATGTGTGTAATAATTGTTATTTACCATTGCGAATCACCCTTTTGTGCACTGCTTAAAACTCTCGAAGTTGTTGCTCACACTTTCTTAGTTCATACAAAAATATAGGAGAATTAATGCTCGCAGCAACTGACAATTATAAGACCATATTAAAAATGTCGTCGTACTCGTACATTTAATACTACTCACAAATATATACATATATATGAGTACTATCTGGCAACACTGTCCAGTTTGTTATCTTTGTCTTACCTATGTTAGTTTTGTTATTTCTATAGAGTTTGTAAGCCATAAGACTTATAGTTATTACAACTTTTTTACAGCTAGTTTATTATTACATATGAAGATTGTAATTAATTTAATAATAAATAAAAACGTGTTGGATATTTTTTTAAATAAAATATTTTCGTGCCTATAAATAAAAGTCTTTTGATTGGCCAACACAAACAGCATGCGCAACCGAGTAAACCTTTGACAATTAAACCATGGTTACCACCAACTGTCTACTCTACTATTTTACACGTTCACGTTGTAAACTTTATTCTAATATTTATTATTTATTTCATTATTTACGTTTTATTTGTTGATTTTTAATCTGTTATTTGACATGAGTATCATCATCTTTCAAGGAACATTGCGTGTTATTAACAAAAAATAAAACATCCAGCTAGTTTCGGTTGAATGTTTAAGAAAAAACACATTTTATACTAACTCTAATCATGGCAGCCTCGCATATGGGAGACATCGTTCATCTCAATGTTGGAGGAACGAGGTAATCTTTTTTAATTTTTTTTTCATTCAAACAATTACATTTTTATTGTTTAATATATATTTTTATTTTTTTCATTAATTTGTTTGTAAAAAATGCAATAAATATGTCATTTCATTTCTTTGTCAGTTGTAATTGATTTTTAGTACTAACTTTCCAATAAATAACACTAGTTAGTAGAACAAAGATTGTAAAAAAATAAGCTTAATGAAACATTAATTATTAATTAATTTAAAAAAATTAAAATTATTTGGTATTTTCTATATAAATAAAATTGTTTATTTTGTTATATATTGAAACAAAGAAAATAAAAAACTGATAAGAATTACATTTTGTGAAACTATTAAGAAACAATAGACAAATAAAAATACATATTTGTTATTCATATAACAAATAATTGCAGGTTTTCTACTTCGAGACAAACCTTGTCATGGATTCCCGACTCTTTTTTTACGGCTTTGCTAAGCAATCGTATAGCAAGCCGGAAAGATGAAACTGGAGCTATATTCATCGACAGAGATCCGACAATATTTTCTATTATACTCAATTACCTGCGAACGAGAGATATTGATCTAAGGAATTTAGATATTAGAGCTCTTAGACATGAAGCTGAGTATTATGGTATTACACCGCTAGTTAAGAGACTGATGCTTTGTGAAGATCTTTCGCACTCGCCGTGTGGAGATGTTCGATTTTACGGCTATTTGCCACCGCCCAGTAAGAAAAAAACATGATATATTTAATTTCAATAAATAATATTATTGAAGTGGTATAAATTACATGAATCAAAAATGAGTATTGACTGCAACATTTTTTTATTTTATTTAACATAATTTTTAACTAAATTTATGTTGTTTTATTATAAATATAAATATGACTTAATTGTTTAATTATATTGTCTATTTAGAAAGTTTGTTTAATAATAATATTTAAAACGATAAATATATTGTACAGATATATATGATTTATAAATATTATAGGTATTCCTTTACAAGAACCTACCAGTACTTCAGCAAATGTTACTGACGTTTCAGTACATGGTAGTAGGTCTGTTTCTGTAGTTACATCATCATCATCAATTAACACTGCAACGGTTACAACGACTATGAGAAATGATCCTATTCCATCTACCTCGCAAGCTGCAGTAGCTTCGACAAGTTCAGGAAATCAAACTGTTACTTGCAATAGTAAATATTAAAATTACCATTATCTTTTTTTCTATCCTTAATATTATAATTATTATTTTTAAACAGTCTGTAATTGTGAAATCAAACGCTCTTTCATGAAACAGATCCTCAATGCCTGCCAAAATCATCGATACCCAATCACGTACGCAATTCTTCATTAGACTATCGAATGTGTCCTAGAGGATTGCCTCATTCACGTACACCTTCGCTTGACTTACGACATACCCGCAACAATTCTGCAGATTTAAATAAACTGTTCAAGAATGATGTTGGTATTGTATTTGGATTACAACAAGGTTTGCATTTATTTTTGTAATGCTCCTGTTTTTTACAATTTTATTAAAATAATTTTTGTATTTTAATATTTTTTAATGTAAATTGAAAACTATGTATTTAAAAGTGATAAAAAATAATTTAATACTTAAACGAAAAATGATTTTTTTTGTTTTAGTATCTAGCTGGGTCGATCCTCTTAGAGTGCAAATTATAAAAGCACATCACAATTGGATAGTAATAGCATATGCTCACTTTATCACATGCTACCGTTTGAAAGATTCGTCAGGATGGCAGCATGCATTTACAAGTCCGCATATAGAATCAATTATAGAACGAGTAGCGATAAATGTAAAAATGGGCAGTGCAGCAGATGGCAAAATGGTTGCAATTTCGTATGGAAGTCAAGTTCGTCTTTGGAGTGTTTCCGAAGACGGTATCAAAGCAAACATCGGAACATTTAATTTGAATGTTCGAGTAGAATATTTATTTTTTATTGGTAGTCAGCTAGTAGCTCTTTCTCCAACCGGAAAGATTGGAGTTTGGCATGCAATGACTCATCATTGGCAAATACAAGATGTTGTGCCAATTTCGTCTTTTGATACTGCTGGTTCCTTTTTGTTGCTAGGATGTAACAATGGATCCATTTATTATATAGGTATTAAGAATACCTTGATCCATAAAAAACTCTTTTTGTTTATATTAATAATTACTTTTCTAACATTGTTACAATAGCATTATTATGTATTTATTTATAATTAATTCAATATTAATTTAGATATGCAGAAATTTCCTCTACGGATGAAAGACAACGATTTACTTGTTACCGAGTTATACCGAGATCCAAGCAACGACCCAATTACGGCGATATCAGTATATCTTACACCAAAAACAAGTATATGTCAATATTTTAGTTATTTAGTAATTTTAAATAAACAAATAAATATTTTACTTATGTTAAATAATTTAAACTATATTTTGTTTAAAGGTCTTTGTGGCAATTGGATTGAAATTGCTTACGGAACAAAATCTGGAAGTGTTCGAGTGATTGTTCAGCATCCTGAAACAGTCGGACACGGACCACAATTATTTCAAACATTTACAGTTCACCAAAGTAGTGTTACAAAAGTACGATACTAATTAATTCTAGCCAATATTGTTAATTATTCATAAAATGATAATTTGTTAAATTATCTTATTACGTTTGAAAAATAACAATCATAATTGTAATATTTTCAGATTACATTATCAGAAAAATATTTAGTATCAGTATGTTCAGAGTACAATCATGTAAGAAGTTGGGCTGTGCCTAGATTTAGAGGAATGATTTCTACCCAACCTGGTTCTACTTCGGAAGCAAGTTTTAAAATTGTTTCTCTTGATGCTGTTGAGCCTTGTATAAGTTACAATACTGGAAATGATTTCGGTATATATAACAAAAATAATTATTATGTCGTTTAATTTTAATTTATACTATAACATTTTTTTTGTTCATTTAATTTACTATTTTGTTTAATTAAAACAAAATGTATTATTTTTTTTTATTTAAATTGTTTTCTAAATATAAATTTGACAACTTCAGTCATGCTTTCTTTTTACAACGTTTTATTTTTCATTTGCATATTTATTTTAATTTTTCCCCCTTTAAATTTCATCTCTCGATAAAATAGTTAATCAATGCTTGAATTATTTCAGGACCATTTGGAGAACAAGACGATGAACAAGTTTTTGTCCAAAAAGTAGTTCCTGAAACAGACCAGTTATTTGTTCGTCTAGCATCTAATGGAAAGAGAGTTTGTGTGATACAATCAGTAGATGGCAGTGTGATAACATCATTTTGTGTTCACGAGTGCGAAGGTTCGAGTCGCATGGGATCTAGACCACGAAGATTTATTTTTACAGGACATTCCAACGGTGCTATTCAAATGTGGGATCTCACGACAGCACTTGATCATCCACTATTTAATTCGCCATTAACAAGTAGGTTTTAGTTACTTTTATAAGAAATATTGTAATATTTTGTATTGTATATTGTAATTGTAAAAAATATATAAAAAATAAAATTACAGCAAATGAATACACTGGCGGACCAACACCCGAAGAATTATGGAAATTATTGGATCAGTGTGAACTGAGTAATAGTCATTGTTCAACTCCTTGTATAAGTCCTTGTCCTTTGGTAACAGCTGGACCAAAAATTAAGGCAAGCAATGTACTTTTTCTCAATCAATCACACAACGTACAAGACTCAAATGTATCCGGATCGTCTGGCCAATCACAAAATAATAATCCAACATAATAGAAATAAATTAAATTAATAATAAATAAATGGGTCGCCAGATGCAAGCGTTTTTAGGTATTTGTATATTTTTAATACTAAATATTTTATTGTTTTACGTCCCACATTAAGCAATAATCAGTTTTTTAAGGAAAAAGGTGAAGGTAAACTAAAGTCAAGATAAAGTTTGATTAAATAAATTCAAAGCTTTTATTACATCAAAATAATTACAATTAATTCAGTTTTTATCCCAAAAAGTAAAAATCTGAACAAATGGAAAACAATGACAATGAAAGCAAAGGGAACTAGAAATTATATATCTATATGGATATTCAATACAGTTTAGTGAATGAACGTGGAAACAAAATTAATGAATGAAAAATAGATCTTTTTTTACATAGTAACTATTACATATTATTTATAGAGATAGATCTATTGGTTTCTAGTAGATTTTGTCCAGTTTTTTTTGTTTTAATGAAATATATTTTCATTACCGTATAAAATGATGACAACTCAATCTGCTGGAAGCATGTCTTCGGAAATGCGGAGTATCTATCCTATGATGAAGAGCGCAGTATTTCTTTATTCGTACTCCTAAAATTAATTCTTGCATTAAGAAAAGTCTAATGCACCATAACTCAGAAGTGTCGGTGATTATATACATTTCCTACTAAAAATTTAGTATTTACCTATTGTTTTAGTCATCAGTTGAACCCATTTGTTATGCATCCGTGAGAAACTGTATCAAAGGAAGTGATAATTTAATCTCTACATATAGATAGAGTGAAGAAAGGTTAAACAATTTACAGAATTATTGTGAATGTTACAATCGATACTTTCATCTTTTTAAAATAAAAAAATATTGTTTAGAAGATTATGCATTTTTGCATTAATTGAAGCTTATGTTACTATCAAGATATTCTATTAAATAGATGTATTTATTTTTTCATATATCGATGAGTATCTCATTAAGAAGTACATCCACGATGCCTTTCTTTGTCATTTTTTCGAATTTTGTTCCTCTGTTTAACAAGATTAAAATCAATGTAATAACATCTATCATCAAGCTCTTCTTGTTACTCAATGTGTTTATCTCCATCTTTCACGTAAAATCCAACGTCTATAAGTTGTCATTATTTCTACATGATTTAAATATCTTCGCAATCTGTACTCTCTCATTCTTCCTTTGAAGTTCCAAATCTCCCATGAAGCGTTCCCTTTTACGGAACGCTTTTAAAAGAATATCGATCGTAAAGAATTATTTAATTATTCAATATTTAACTTAACAAACTTAACTTTTTATTCTCCAATTTTCACGTAACATTGTCATTTTTGTTTTGTAAGATATCGTCAGTGTACAAATGGGTATGTCAAGGGTGACATGCCGATAGGGTGCGCGATGGTATGATGAAACGTGCATGTTTTCTTTTATTATTTACGTATTATTATAAATCACAATTAATTTAATTTATTATTAAATATTTCATTGACTGATCATTTAATGGCATTTTATTTTATAAGTCTTTTTTTATATATGAATTTTATTGGAAAATTTTGGTAACAGAATTTTATAACTGATTGTTGGTACGATTTTTTTACAGCTTTAGATATACACAAATGTTCTGAAATACTTCAGATTATTTTTAATCAATTATCTTGACTTTATTTTAATAAAAAGTTACTCAATTTTTTACACATAAAGTAAGTCATGGTTACTAGGGTATATTGTTTATTACTTTTGCAATAGTTTAACGAAAATTAAGTGAAAAAATAACTGTTTTTACATATTCAAGTAATACCGACATAATCTTAAAACCATACTATGAATCCCGAAGGGAATAAACAAAATAATATTATTGTATTTGGCGATTCAATTTATTCAAAATAAATGAATAATTATTTTTTTTTTAATAATTGTTAATTTGAACGCTTAGAAATTTAAATTATTTTACTAAAGTATTTTGTGTATTTATTTATCTGTTCATAAATAAATATTTGCATTATCAAACTTATAATTTGATAATAAAATTAATAAATACAATAAAAGAAAAATTACATATAACTTAAGTAAAACAATTGAAGGGTTCGATTTGATAATCGGACTTGAACGCAAAGGACACTATTTTAAGTGAAAAAAGTATCGAGTACATTTTTAAAATATACAAAGTGCAAGTAGCCAAAATAAAGAGGTGATCCCAATAAATAATTCGACTAATTGCAGTTTGGTATTTAAAAAATTGTCTCTCTTGTTGTGAAAATTGTTAACACTTCAATTGTGATTGAAGATAGCCATCAATTAGCTAAAACAATTTCAAAGATTTTTTTCATCATTTGCAACCAAGGTTGTGTTAGTTTATTTTTAAAATAGTAACGCCTTACATTACAATTTCAAAAAATTTAACTAGTGACCGTTACCATTATAAAAATAAAAATTGTAACGCGTTAACGTTACGTTACTTTATAAAATTAGCGTCATTACTTTTTCGTTACTTTTTTTAATTTTACAAAATAATTATTTTTTTAAATTTTGCTTATAATTATATAGGCAAAATATAATATAAAATATAAATTTAAAGAATGAAAAAATTGAAAAAATATGTACTACATTCTAAATACTTCAATATTGGAAATTATTTAAAATCAAAAAAGTAAATTAAAAGATTATAATTTCATAATTTTAACAACAAGTAACGGGAAATGTTGGTTACTCGTTACTTTTTTAAAAGTATCTAGTTACATTTTCGTTACATTTATTAAAATGTAACGCGTTACCGTTACACGAAAATGTGTAACGAATCAATGTAACGCGTTACAACTAACGCGTTAACACAAAACCTTCTTTGTAATCAACTTAAGAAGCACAATATTTCAAATAGTATTTCTCACTTATAATATGTATGTAATGTAGAAATGAAATTTAGTTTGTATAAACGCAAATATTACATACATATGAGTAAACTCAAAATGAATACTGTATACACGAATCAAAATAATGTTTTATTCTGTAGATCTGTTATTATTAAATTAGATCTTTATATCGATCATTATTAAAGTTAAAATCACTTATTGATATTACATTATATGTTTTCATGTGTTTTTCTCCACGTTCCACGTATTTTTATATTGTTAATTCATAAAAATAAGATCTGTTTAAAGTTAATTAAAATGCTGTCTTTATGTAAGATTATGTGACTTAAAACTTGAAGTTAATTATCATTAAATGGAATGTTAGTTTTATATTTAATTTTATATTGTGTATTATAAAACGAAGTATAACGTAAAAATCATTTAGAATACTGACGATCCCATTATTTCCTTGTTTTTCAATTAAAAAAAGGTGTATTGTATCTATGAGACGTATATAATTTGTACTTTTTTTAATAAAATATATAATTTATTATGAAATGTAGAACATTTATAAGTTCAAGACTAAGGTAGAAATGTTATGTATTGTTGTATTGTACATATTTATAAAACGATGCGATTAAATTGCAACATAAAACATCTAGAAAAACGTATTTTAAATTAAAAAAATAATTTATTACAACATGCAAACTAATTTGTTTGCTTTTAAGGAAACCACATAATATATTAATTATATAACAAATGTTATTACATAATGTATGTATATACTTTTTTAAACTATTTAATTTCATGGTTATATGTTTATATACAAAAATTTGGATGCTTTATCGTGCAATAATTTTAACGATTTATTAGAAATCGTTCATTTACAAATTGAAATAGATAACAAAACAATTTTTAGATATTATTAATGTTCCTATCTACGAAATCATTTTGCAGTTTGTCTACACCAAATCAACAAATAAAGTTATTACAATCACAAAAAATAGATTATTTTATTATGTTATGTTTGTATATACATTTTCTGTACAATAAAGTAACTTTCACGTTACTTCAGTGATTTATCGCACTTAAATCTTGAACATACTTCTTGATCATACCAATGAATTTTAGGCACTACGGTGTCATTAGTTGCTATTTTTGCGTATTATTTTAGATTGCGTAAATTATTTCCGGAACAATAAAAATGACGATGAAAAATTAATATAAATATATTGTAAAGACTTTTCATTTTTCTGATTAACATTTTGCTTAACGCTAACTTAAACCAGTTATTTTATTTAACACTCAAATTAGTTCGAAATCATAACTTAACAATATTACATTTTTAAATATGAACACATTACGTGAATTCTGTAAATATGTAACACATAATATTTTATGTTTTACATACATCTAAAATAATTCATATGCAATTATATGTTGTTTTTTATAAAATGTTATACTTTTTTATTTAATTAATTTTTTTTCTATAATAACATATCGAAATTGAATGAACGAGGCAAAAAATTTCTTTTCTAATCATACATTTTTTATATTTTTAATATTAAATATTGCAGTAATGTATAATGTGATGGTACTTTTAAGGGTATTAAAAGTAATTTTTTAAAATTAGACTTACAAGAGTTTATGTATATCGTAAAATTGTTGTCATTTTAAAACATACATATAAAACTTATTCAATATGTAACGCTTATTAATTAATTAAACTGACTTATCTTACAATTTCAATATTTTTATGTAATTTTAATATTCTTATGTAAAAGTGTAATTCGTTTTACCGTCATGTATATTTTGATCAACAATCATTTAGTTTATTTGTTGAAGATGTTAAATATTGTCAAATGTTGAGTATTAATTATTGTTGTATGTGACACTATATTAATAGTCGCGCTTTATAGTCAACAAATTTGATTTATAAATTGAAATTTCATTTGAAAGTTAAATGGATAAAGATACCAAATTATTACAATGTTGCTTATTAAAATTAAAATATTTATTATTATTGTAAAATACAAAAGTTTTATCTTTATTACAAAATAAAAATATTGTAATTCGTAAAAGAAATGTAAATAAAATAGATATTTATAAATTCATGCACAATTAGAATTTCGTGCGTTACTCGTTCGCGTTGCAGCAAGAGATTGCTGCAAAGATTAAAACCGCACTGAACGCAACGAAGGTATATGTATCCGATCCGACAAATTACTTCGACGATGCAACAGGACACGTGTTAGATGGTTACCGATATAAAATTAAGTCGGGTAAAATCGCAGTGCTTAGCGCAACAGCGCAAGCACTGGACTGCCCTTAGGACTGCAAACACGTACGAAAGTATTCTGAAGCGGTAGTTGCATCAGATGAAACTGATGGATTATATATAAAAGTTATTATTATAAATAAAATTTATTAATAATTCATCTACTTTCTTTAGTCATTTTTTTACTTTGATTTTGTTAGTTTTCGAAATTCGACGATTACGTGTTTTATTGTGCTACTTTACATCAGTGTAAATATATTCTCACAACAAAGTTATTTCAATAATTTGATACATGTCTAGATGCATGCAATATAAACTTTTAAAAGAAAACATATCAAAGTTGTCGTTTGATATATTATAAAGTTCAACAATGACTTCATAAATAACGCTTTCATTTTATATATAATATATACATTATATTGTAAAATCTCAACAAAGTGCACTTACAAAATTTTAAAGTGGTTCTTTGATTATTTTACATGCTTTAGATAATTACTTCTGATATATAATTTGAAATATTTTTTCTTATAGAATATAGATTAAACATTATCGTATTTGATTTTGCAGAATTTTATTTAGTTTTTTAAAAAATCATATTTACATAATTAATCTCTTGTAAAGATCCACTTTAAATGAATGAAATTAAAAATAGTATTGCCCATTTAGAATTTGCAATATAATAACAATACCCAGCTCTATTATTAACTTTTAGTTATGAAAACTAATATAAGCCAGGATTGTATTATTTCTTAAATTTGGCAATTTCTAAATGGCTAATTACACTTTTAATTTATTATATTGTAATTATAATATCACAAATGAAATATTTGCATATTTTACAATAGGCAAGATACTAGAAAAAACTCTATAATTCACAATGTTCAACAAAATGCAACAGTCTTTCTTACAACGGAAAAGGGATAAGTACGAAAACAGGCGGTAAATTTATAATACTATAAGCGTAACGTTAAAAAGCGTTTTTTCTAGCCTTATTTATAAACATTTTAATAAAAAATATGTCGATTGGTTTATGCAAATTTTTTGTGCCAAAACAAGTTGTTGCTAAACCAAGATGGATTGGTCAGTGGACTGAGCAAAAAACACCAGGCAACAAGTCCCAATAGAAAAAGACAAAGAAATCCGAACTTTTTCATCGGATTTTTATGAGCTATGACTTCCGATAAATCGGGAAATCCCATGTGATTGCAAAATGAGTGAGCTGCTACCGGTGCAGCTAAATGGCCAGTTTTTGCGAACAAGAACGCCGCATAGGCTCCAAATATGGTTGTGTATCCAAATTGGAAACCTAAATGTAATATTCTTATCATTTTTTAAAACATTGTATTTATTTTTAATTAGTTAGACTTATAAAGGTAAATATACTTACAGGATATAAGAAGAGCATGTTTCAGTGATATACCCATTTTCTTTCCTTCCACAACATGATGTAAATGAGCAATACCAAAAAATAACGGACATATAAATATGGCCTTAGATGGTGTAAAACATTGTAACAATAACGGTAACATACATGCTCGAAAAGTCCATTCTTCGGACAGAGGAGCAACTACCAAATTTCGCCACCAGTGCACAGTTTTTATTTCTTCCAACCAAAAAGTGGGTTCTGTTAATCAAATAAATATGATTTATTGTTTGAATTATATTCCGAAAAATAAGAAATATCATTATTAACTTATATTAATTGATGTTATAATGTACCAGTGTATATTCGCCATAATCCTGTAGATACTTGTAAAGTTAATGGCCCAAGAAATAAAATCATAGTCAAGCATAACGGTATGATAGTTGCTTGAATTAATCCAGGCCATCTTAGTCCTAGTAATTCCCAAACAGTAGTCTACAAATATTTTATCAATATAGTATTAGTTTTTTTTAGATATATAATTATGTAATATAATGTGATTTTTGTATATTATTAGATTATCTTCAAATAAAATTACTTTTATATTTCGTGAAGTAAATTAATTAAAAATATGCAAACCTTTTGTAAAATTCTTCTATCTAATCCAAAATACAAAAACAGAGGTGATATCATGGACATTATCAACACACTACAAAATCGATTTTTTATAGTTTGTGGATGTTGTCTGAAATAATACAAAAAACCAGATTAAATATATATATTTTTTAAATATATAATATAATAAAATAAGAATATTTTTTCATATATTTTTGTTTGAGATATTTTAACTGTTTCAATATTTAAGCTTTTAGAATTATTCTACAACATTTTTTGGATGGATATCTATTTCAATATAATTTTATAATTATTTCAGAAAAAAGTTAATTTTTCAGACAAAATTGTCAAATGTTTCAATTTATAATAAAATTTCAACAAAATTTAATTAAACTTTCAACTTTTCTAAAGCCAAATTTTTAAGGTGATTCTTCAGTTCTGATGCAACAGAGTTGGTGTCTTTTTGAATTAAAATTCGTTGGTTTTTAACAAAATAAAAATAAAAATAATTAGTCGATTCCTTATTACCTACTGGGGCTGTTTGTAGCATATGGATGATAAAAAAAATGCCAGCAGGTTCTGATAAAAAAATTTACATTGAAAAAAATTTTTTTTCGTCATAGCATTCTCTCATAATCAAAGAATATTCGTCTGATTACTTTTATTTTTTTCCAAAATCTACGAATTTTAATTCAAAAAGACACTAACTCCGGTGCAGCAGAATTGAAGAATCACTTTAATCGAAAATTTGTACCAGACAGAGAATAACATATTTATAAGAAATGTTCTATTTATATTTGTTTAAATTTATATTCGTACATATTTGTTAGATATAATTAGAAAACTAAATTAGAGAACTAAATTTAGTTAAACATAATTGTTTAAATCTAGTTTTAGACAATCTTAGGATAAAAACAGTATATTATATTTATTCTTAAAAGCCAAAATGTAATGAAACAAAATTGTAATATGCGCTCTGGATAACACGTGATTATGTTACACACACATATAAGTGTCAAAAAGGAAGTGAGAATATGTTGACAAATGTAGCGAAAAAGTGTTCGAAAAAGCAAGAAAAGCATTTGCAAAACTTGATAACCTGTCATACGGTGAATTCCAGATATAAAGGCTGGCGACATACGTGACCGAGAGTACGAAGCATGAGAGAATCACCGAGATGCAGCAGGAATCGAAATTTTGATCGGAGTTCTCCATAACTCCATAATGCTGTATTGTTGCATGCGACTATAGTTAATTCAAACTGCTGACTTCATATAGGCATGAGCAGTGTTGAATAAATGAGCAATCGTTTATTAAAACCAACGCCTGACATTCGTAGCAGCCCACATTGACAATCAGTGTTACCAGAAATCACGCATATTCTGATACATTATTTAGTCAAATGTATACAATCTAGCTGAAAATTGACTCAACTGGCAACAGTGTAAGCGACTCCGTGAAAGCGAGAGTATTGGCATCTCAAGTTTTCTTCTTCGTTGCACTTATTGAAGATATTCGCAGGTTCAAGTTCTTGAAATTATTTTAAATTTTAAGGTAAAACGTATACTAACAGAAAATTTTATACTATTATTATTACTAGAACAGAAAATTAATTATTGTATTTTTAGAACGTTGAAAAAAATGATTAATTTAGCTTATGCTAGAGTTGGGCAATTATTGGCTAGTGAAATTGTATATAAATATTAATCTTGGTTTTGTCGAAAATAGACAATTTCAATTAAGAGAAATAAGCAAAATATATCACCTTTACTTTCTTATGCATTTATTTCGTTGCTATAGTTGAGAATTGAATTCATGCCATCAAACCGATATCATCGCTTCTACAATAAGGCATCGATTATTTATATCATTTCTAGATTCATACTTACTTAAACCCTAGTAGAAATTAAAAAAGGCTTGCCCAGTTAAAAAGCAGGCCCCGGATTGGTAAAGTCCGGGTTCACCTGGTTACAAGTAACCTTGGACCGGGCTGATGTTGGCCCAATAAGGGTATGAAACGCCTACCCACAAATTCCATGTATAGGGTTTTATGGGCAAGCCATTTTAGTCTCATATTAATACTATAGTAGACTTAAGTATGATGTAGCCCAGTGTCTAAGATGTTTAACTTTCACGTTCGGGTCTTGGAGCTCTATTCTCTATAATGCATTTCTTAACAAATATTTGACATAACTGATGACTAAACCCAGGTGTGCCTACTGAGGCTTAATTAGGCCAACTTTGGATTTGATCAAATATCCCATACCAGGAAGGCCTTGTTAGGCCCATATTGCGAATACCTAACTAGGTAATTTATAGGTAAGTGTTTTAAACCAATGTGGGTCCCTCAAAAATCCCACATAGGGCCAATGTTGGTCCTATCTTGGAACAGGGTATGCCCAAGAAAACCCCAGGTTCAGCCAAGTTTAAAATTCTACTAGGAAAAAGACTGAATTTTTCAATTTCATGAGACTACTCTCGGCCATTACAGTAGAACTTGTGAGAAATCCTGTATTGTATTCCTTATTATATTCTGCGAGGAGTCCTGTATTTCCGCTTTTTTTCTATAATATAATATCATATGTGAAAACACACAAAATAGAAGCACAGGACTCCTCAAACTTAAGAAAAAGACCGAGAGCAGGACCCCTTATAAATTCTACTGTATAGTCATTAGCATATATGCCATTATTTTTGTTTAACAATTCTTTACGTTATTATTTAAACAGAGATGAAAATTACTAACACTAAAAAGACCAGGCATATTTGCTAATGAATGTATCTAAGAATGGGATGAACTTATAGCCGAGAATATATTTTCAAAACCGATTGGCTCTACCCGAATTAAAAGTTCCAAACGATTCCTAATACACACATTTAAACATTTGTATACATACATATACATGGTTTGTATGTGTATTAGGAATTGTGCAACATTTATTTAGAATTATTAGGAAACTTCAATACGGGTATTATTATATCATAGAACCAACTGATATCGTCAGGGACTTTATAGGAATTCCGTAGTTCTACGGACTCACAAAGCTATGCATAAAATACAGTGCTCAGTCGGTATGTAAATACAGTTTTATATTAATATCTAGTGTGTGCAATTTTTCGATCTTCAAAATAGCCGAAAAATATTAAGTAGCATGAAAACGTTATCAAAAGTTATTACTTCTGTTATTGTATGCAAAATGGATTGAATGGAATGGAATTGTATATTGGAATCCAATGGAATTGTGTTGCGTTCAAAAGCAAAAGTTTACGATTTTCAAATATTTGCATAAAGTTGAGTCAAATTAGGAGAATTCTTTTTTTTTATTTTCAATTTTTATTAAAAAAACTACGGCAATATTTATTGTGTTGAGATTTTTCGAATGATTATGTTACAAAAATTATTCAGCTATTTTAAATATAATAAATGTATATATTATTAAAATATAAAATTAAATTGCAACTATATAGTTCAACTTATTTTAAGCTTAAAAGCATTTGTTATGTAGTGTATAACGATTAATGATGCTAAAAAAGTAACACATCCAACGAAGTTAAAGAGGTCGGTATAGGGTTCGCTTACTATAAAGCGTTAAGGAAACCGTTTATTGAGAGAATATTGAAATTATTAAATAATTCTAATTTCAGAAAACAATCTCATTATATAAACTGAAACGTTTACAATCTTATTCATTATTTTGAGATAACTAATACAATGCATTTTTTTTATTACAACTAATTAAAAATAGTTTTTATGTTTTACACTTTATTATATTTTAGTAAAATTTAATTTTATTATCTATAAGTATTGTTTTTATATGAAATTCGTAAGAAATTATCGACAGTACCAGTTTGTAATGAATCTTTTCACTATATCAGAATATTTAATTACATAAATTATTAGCCGATAATAATTCACTAATATGTTTGTTAAAAAATTCTTTTAAATTAAATTTGCTAAGCATTAATGTAAAATTAAAAATATTGATATTGCAATTAGTAATTCAAATAGTTGTCATTTTTTCAACAATTTGTCCCCTCAGTAGGTGTTATAAATAATTTAACCATTTAACAAGTTTTTATTATAATATTTTATTGCTTCAATGTCAAAACGAAACTATAAACGAAACTAAAGTATCGATCATGGAAAAATTATAATTATGATATATTTGATCAATATCGAAATCAAAATCATTTCATTGAATCTCACAACATTTTTACTTTCATGAAATTCTATATTTCTTTCTTCCTATTCGCCTTAAGTAATTGCAATTAATTTGCAAAAAAATTTGTGTATTGCATAGTTGAATCGGAATGATTGTTCAAAACAATGTTACTTAACATGGTAATGACAGTGACTCGACTATATCTTAAGTAATCAACATTATAAACAAGCGCTGAAAAATAAGGTTCGGCCAATATGAAAATCTAATTAGTTCTCTTAGAATTCTCGTTATTCCACTGTTACATATTTTCGCATAAACATTTTGAATTTGATTAAAACATATGCAAGTTTGCACCTATAATTTTACTATGACCAAAAACGTTTTTTTTTTTCATTTTGTTTATATATATTAAAATGAAAACATGATTTCTTTGATGTTTTACACTCACTACGTATATATTTCGATGGAATTGATTTAATAATCAATGCTTTGTTTCATTAACATTCATTATTGCAAAAGTGTGACGATAAGTAGATATACGGAATTGCAAACGACTTGTTGCTTTCGCATATATGGAACGTATGTAAAATGTTTCCCCTACCAAGACACAAGTGTTTGCGTATTTTCTGTTTTTCCCTTTCATTCAATTGCTTTTTAACCCTGTGTACTTAACTTTAACGTCGTAGTATTCTTTTCCAAAACGATTGATCCAATTGATTAAGTGTGTGAAAACGCATTTGTATAAGCTTGAATGAAAATGTTTCGTTTTTATACAATATTCTCACTTGTCACGAAAAATGAGGAGAGTGTCGAATGTGACAAAGTTAGAGACATTAAGTTGACTTTACGCACGCGTATGAATTATTATAGTGAAAAAATGTAATTCAGTGTCAGGGTTGTAATAGTGCAATTTCGTGATTTTGTATTTCTCTACCAAAAGTAAGTCACGAAGATAATGAATTTCAATTTTAAGAGTAGCTAAATTATTCATTTATTTCAACATTAATGAAAGAAATATTTGTGAAATTTCGGAGTGGAAAAAGTGTACTGTTTGAAGTTAAAAAATAAAGCTTTTTGGTTTGGCGAAGATACATTTTTCAGTTTCGTTATTCAATTTCCTGTCATTATTTTTTAATTAAAATATCCTTCTTGAAGTTTCAAAACATTTTTGTGGACTTAATGTTTATTTTTTATTTTTGCAAAAATTTCCTTAAAAAACAAATTTAAATTAAGATAAATTAAATATAAAAAATCAAAATAAATATTTTGAAAAAAATTAAATCTTATTTTTTAAATTTATTTATTTTAAATAGCTTGTCTTATTTTAAATATATTATTCAAGTATTATATTTCATGCTCAAAAAGATGAGTTAAAAATTAATTTATATTGCGGGATAAATCATACATTTCAACAATGTTTAATTTTACAATATTGTAGAAATATTATTTCTAAGAAACACATTTTCTGGATCATTATGTTTTTAACGAAAATATTTATGAGTACTTAAAGAATCCTTTCTGTTATTACAAGTGTTTTAAATCAGATAGAAAATGGCTTACACTTCGCAATTTTTTAACATTAATTTTCATTACAAACTAACTTAGCCACACATTGTAAATATAGTTAGTTGTCATGAAATATCTTTTCTTTACACATTTTTCGTCCATATTTTAAAGACATTTACGGGATTAAAATACATTGGAAAAATCAAGAAATCGATTTTTTTAATAAAGTTTCGAAAAATAAAATGTTTTGGTATTTTATAATTATAATATAGTAAATTTTAAGTAATGTTTTGTATAAAAATTTGAGGTCAAATTTGCATGTCAAGCGATAAGTGCTTACTTTGCACGTGTTATTGTGTCTGCAAGTAACATATTTTCATTTAAGCCATACTTCCATAATCTATATCGCATTAAATTTTTCTACTTATTGAACGTCATCAACTTAGAGAAATATATTTTTCAAATTGTTAAAGATAAATTAAACCTTTGCATTTGTATTTAAGCAAATATTTTATAAATAAATACTTTGGATTTATGAATGGAGATTGTTGTAATTAAAATAATAAATGAAGTTATTGTTTATTTTGCAAACACATTTGATAATTGTAATTTGAGTAACATTTTTTACTTAAACTTATTATAATTGAATAACGATTTTTGAAAATCGTTTTCAAAATTATTTCTATTCAAAATTTATTCAAAAACCTCAACAAAATTTAAATGAATATACAAATATTATTGTAATTTGACACATTATTGAAGAATGAAATATGATTTTTGAATAATTTGCTGTGTTATTCACCGTGTATGTCACTCTAAGAAAATATTATTAACCCTAGAACTGCAGACTGGGGTAGATTTCTACCCCAGTGATAGTTGGGGTAATATCATTTTTCACCATTTTTACTTTTTTTTTCATTAACTCCTTCGTTTATAATTTTATAAAAAAAAATCTCAATTTTTTAATATTTATATTTTACACAAAAAGACGAAGAAAATAAAAA
>JABFPJ010000818.1:0-32704 GCA_022817425.1 Gryon sp. ZL-2020 | reverse complement strand
CAATATTATTACTTTATGACTGAAATTTGATGTCAAATTTCAGTTATTATTATTAAATTATTAATTTGACATCAAATTTCAGTCATAAAGTAATAATATTGTTTGTATTTGATAATAGTTAATATTTTACCACAATTTTATCAAATTGTGACCAAATTTCAGTCATAAAGTAATAATATTGTTGTTATAATATAATGACAACAATAGATAAAACTTAAGTCAAATTTCCATTAAAATTTGATAAAATTGTAGTCACATTTTCATATCAAATTAAGCAAATTTAGGTCACATTATTGTCGAAATATGATAACATTGTAGTCATCATATTGTGATAATAGGATTACAATTTAATCACAATTCGATTAAACTTCTGTCATTTTTTAATCAAATTACAGAGATATTTCAGTCATATTATTGGTACATTTTAGTCACATTACAAAGTCACATTATAGTAACACTGAGTTGGAAATAGTGACACACATGTATATCATGTGTGATTTTTCAGATACTATTTTGTGACTTATTAGTAATGTAACATTTACGTAACATTCAACTTGGTAGCAGACTGGAAAGTTTTTAAAACACATTAATTTATTTTAGAACATTTAAAAAATATGTATTTCTAAAATTTATTAAAGAATATACATTTTGTTGATTTACATATATTTTACATCTTAATACTTACATAATACTTTATAAAAATTATTTAAAAATGTCAAATCATTTGTATATCAATAGTACTTACTTCGTGCTATTGATAAATTCCCACCGAACAATCTTCTACACATGCTGAGATATCACGTATATTCAGCTCGCGTATATTACACATTGTGCATATGTAATGCAATATGTGGTGTAACATATCACGAAATAGTTTGATATTGAAGAAAATAAAAAAATGCAATAAAGTACATTCATTACTGAATAAATTATAAATATAAAATTATTTTTTTATTTTCAATATACCTATTTGATCATAAATTATTACAATTAAAATATAGCACAAAAAGAAAATTCTTGTACGTAAAAAATGTGTTAAATGTTGTGTATTTTATCTTGAATATATATTTAAACATTTAATGACTGTAAATCTATTGTCCTAATTATTGTTGCAAATAATTAATTTGTTGCACTATAATATTATTTAATCAAAATGCTATTTTATATTTTAAAATTGTCATTTCCCGTTCTGTCTTGACAGTATCTCGTATAAGCGTAAAGTTAATTAAACATTTGTAAATATATATATAATATAAAACTGACTGCAGTTCTTTTGTAAAATATAACATACTTGAATGTTCAGATTTAAAATTCTTCCGACAAAGTTTGAAATATTCCCGAGTTCGTTTTTTCGTTTTATTTTTACGTTCTTTTATCCAGTGAATTTTAAATAAGTCTTCGACTGTAATTTCTTCGACGCTGTGATATGCCGACAAATGTTGTTAAATTGATGCTTGAAAAAAAAATAATCTTCAAATATTTCGCGTTAAAATATAATCATAATAATAATACAATTGACATGATATATAAATGGAGCTTGACAAATTATTATGAAAGTTTTTAAAATAACATAAATAAAATAATACCTTATTGTGTCCGTAAGAAAACATATTATTGTGAAAAGTGTGTATCACTCGAAACAGTCAAATATAATATCAACAAACGCTTCTTCCACTTGGCCTGCTTGTAGAACGGGCAAATCAAAGAAAAACTTGAAGCACTCTCAGCAGTATCACTTCGAAACAGCTTTCCCAGCTCATTAATTTTTCTCTGACGAACGTTGACAAAAAGAAAATCGGTATCTCCTCAACGCTAAAATTCTTATAAAACAAATATTCTCCTAGAAAAAAATTGTGATGATAACAGTACTCTAATAACCAGCATATATGTACAAAATTTACATAAAATTTATCTAAAGATAATTCCTAATTAATACAATATATTTATAAAAATCGTTTGCATTGAGCCAGTTTTCGTTAAATTAGCAATAAATTAAATGATTTCGAATGTCTTACAAATCTTTTATTTATTTGAAATTATTCCATTTTTCACAAATAGTAATGAAATTATGAATAAAAATATCATACGCAACATGGAAGATGATCGGGAATCCATTTCCCTCGCGGTTACAAAGCTCGCCTTCGGCTCGGCTTGTAAAATCCGCTCGAGAAACTGTTTTCTCAAATTCATCTTTCTTGTTTCGTAATATATATACTATTTCGATTATTGTAATTTAATTTCCAAAAATTTTAAATCTAGCAAGTAATTAGGAACTGTAATCATAAAGAAATAATTTTTTATGTTTATAGTTCTTTATGTAAAAAATTTATGTAAAAAATCAAACTAATAAAAAAATGCAAAATAAAATTCGAAATGTAATAACTCCTGAAATGCAGCATGTAAACTGAAAACATTGACAGAACGAGATATTGATTAAGCATTATAATATCACTCAAATGGCGATCCTCATGGTACATATATATATATATATAAGTATACTATAAATTATATTGAACACAGCGTTAAATAACAGCACCATTTTATACACGAAATGCATATAATAGTGTAATAGTACAAAATACCGCGCGAACATAATGTGATTGATATTGAAAATGTACACTCGGATTTAACAAGACAATAAATAAAAGTGATAAATAAATTTAAATGAAATCTGAATTTAATTCCTCAGTGTCTTATTCTCTTGCATAGATTTCGTGTACTTTGATAATTTGTAATACCTATTATAACTTTATTTTATAATAATATATATATTAATACTATTATAACTTTAATTTAACGTTTAAAAACAAATTGTATCTGAAACTATATATATACACTTCATTTGCAACGTTCAATTCTAATTTCCAGGACCTAATCTTATGAACTAAATTTTGAATATAAGACAAATATTACTTATTAATTTTTCTTTCGTTTTTCATAATAAATGTTAGACAAATATATAAATAATTTAAGTTTAAAAACGAGTAAAAATGGGATGAGCTAAAAATAAAAAAGGATTAGAAACAAATTTTGATTAAAAAATACATTAAAATACTTTAAAAATAGTGTAACTTTTAAGTGAATTTAATACTTTGTCATAACTTATTTAACATTATTTTACACAGTTATAATAACTTTACTAATTTTCTAAGCTTGAACATTACTTTTCTCTACATCTCACTTTTGTCAAGTAAGCTTATAATGTATCTTGCTTGTCTGACATAATAGTGTAATCTATATTTCATGTAATTATCTAAAATGTTGCGTCCCAGAATGTATTTGAATATATAAAATTCATTTATGCGAAACGTTGATTTAATGTTTCATTCCAAGAAAATGATAATTATAATAAGTAATGTTTTATATAATAGTTTTCATGTATTTAGATTTAATGCAATTAAAAATTTAATAAATAATGCATATCAATCATTTCACCTTATTAAAAAAATGATTACACACATTTTCAAAAGTGTAATCATTACATTTTGTTTATTAAACATTTTTAAGATTTCATACACTTTTTTTCATTTTCATTATAACTAAATTTCTTGCATTAATACCAACACATACATATATAGATAATATATAAAGATATAACATATGTGCATAAACATGTACACACATATTCTATATGTTCTTCAAGTTTGAACTTTAAGAAGATATACCCAGGACATTATCCCCAGTCTGTCGGCGTACAATATCACAAGACATCGTTAGGAGATTGAAATGATATCCCCGCAGCATATCTTGGCTCCGTATATAATATCATGGTATAAATTGAAAAACTATGTATAGTGCACAAAGTAAAAACGAAATCGATACCTAATGCACGATTCAAATCTAACTTAAAATACATTTAGGATAATAAAATGTATTCAAACATTGTGTCAGTAAAATATAAGTGTAAAGTATGCATGTTTGCATAAATATGTGAAGTCATATTATGCTGTTATCTATAAGTATTTTAAATATATAAATTAAAATAATATATTGAAAAATATTTTTTGCTCAATAATTATTCATCCGCACATCTTTTTCACTTAACAGACGTGAGTGATACCATGAAGTTGACCATTTAGGTGATTCACTTTAAGATCGCTAATGCGCGCGCAACTCTTTAATACAGTAGAACTTGTAAGGAGTCTTGTATTTTCATCCTTTTGTTCTATCATATAAATGCATAAGTAAAAAAAAGATAGAAACACAGAACTTCTCGCAGACTTAAGATAAAGACAGAGAGCAAGACTCCAGATAGGTTCTACTGAATATGATTTTTTAGCAAAATAACAAACAATATTAATAATGTCTTAATAATAAAATTTAAAGATTACAAAAGTTCACATATTACTTTTTAAAAATTAGCTTTTAAAAAATTGTTTACCATTAATTTTAATATAAAATTCATTTATAACACATTTCAACTCGGTCTGTTGGAAAAGCAGTCTATTTTTTTAACATAAGTTTTTCTTACAATTGTAAACGATAAAGCAAGTATAGCAATCGTACAGAGCTTTTGTTGAAACGTTTTAAAATAAAAAACATTGGACAATTGCCAATGTATATTAAAAGCAGCTGGTCCCCTCATTTTTTTTCTTTTGTTGCATTAAAACGACAAAAATTGCACAAGACACGTACAATATTAAAATGATACTTCGAAAACGTACGCTGATCTATTATTCTATTCCAACGTTAAATATGACGTCTATTATATACACCCGAACTCTGTGTCAGATGTTACGATGGCAAAATGTCAGTCGCACTCCCCCAAAACCACTGCTCTTTTACTTAAGGATATACTTAATAATATTATTATGACGAAGAAGACGAATTTTACCTATGAATAATAAAAAGTAATTTCGGCTAAATTACACGAAAAGCATACTGTAATGCGTTCAAATAAATTATACTTTGGTGTATGAGTTTCTTGAATCGATCGATTATAATTCTTGGAAATTTCAACATAGAAAAAAAACAATTACAACAAACTTATCATCAAGAAGTATTGTATTTCTAAAGTATACAATTGTTTGAAAATTAAAGTCTAACTTAACTGAAACGGTAATATAGCCAAATATAATTACACTTGTTTAAAAAATAAATACAATTGTGCATTTTAAAATACATGTATATAAGAATTTCTAAATTTTTTATTAATTTAAAGATATAATCATGAACCTCATTAATAAAAAAACTCATAACTAAACATTAAAAAAATTCTTTAAAAAAAAACATAACTAATATACGATAATGCACATTTACATTGATTCTTAAAGATAAAGACGAAAAAATTATTAAATGGAAAACTTCTATATGAATATTATATCGAAGAAGTTCATTTCAATTCACTAATTCGAGTATTTATAATTAACTGAGTATTCCGTACTTGATTATTTTATGAGCCTTCTACTTACCGCAATTACTTATATAACGGAATTAAAAATTTAACGCACAAAATAAAAATACAAGTTTGAATACCAAAATCTCAAATTCAAACATTGTTCTACTTGAAAACATGAAGATAATTACATTCCATTTAATATTCTTATTTTAATAATGAAATTCTGAAACATTGTATTACTTATACTTTCTTTTGTCATGTGTT
The DNA here is from genome assembly GCA_022817425.1 of Gryon sp. ZL-2020. Lineage (NCBI taxonomy): Eukaryota > Metazoa > Arthropoda > Insecta > Hymenoptera > Scelionidae > Gryon > Gryon sp. ZL-2020. The sequence continues at coordinate 27,102 of JABFPJ010000818.1, read as the reverse complement.
ATCTTCCAAATTTCATAATATACATTTAGTTAACATAAGTTAGATACATTATATATAACTGTATATACTTATCAAACTTATTTTAATTAATCAAACAACATCAACTAAAATTAAAATGGATAAAAATAATTTCATTACTAATATATGAAACAAGATATTGAATACAATTATTTCATTCATAACGTTCAGTAATTAACTCATGTTTCTTGTCTTAATAAATGTATATTACTTTCACAAAGGAAATCGCAATTATTATAAAAATCTAAAGTTAAATCGCTTTATAAAAATAGAAACGAGAATTTTTCAAAACATTTGACATATATTATCGAAATATCTATAAAAAAAATATTAAATCACTGTCTAGAATAATTAGAATGTTCGATTTTGATGGATTTGCATGTCGAAATATAGAATTTACAAAAATTATTTCTTGCTTTGACCATTTTTTTTCTTTTTATAAAGCTTTGCCATATGTATACTTATATTATTAGAATGTAGGTTAAATCAAACTCATTTTTTCATTCTTAATTATTTATTTCAAATTTCGCTTTATTACACAACGTTGTTTATCGTATACATATATCATACTTACCTTAAACTCTGCATATACTTTGTAGACATATCCATCTTCTTGAAACTTAGTCGATTGAGTTTTATTATTATGTCATATTATGTTAATGGAAAATGGGTTAATTCAAACTTGTATTTACTTTCCGGTTATTTATTTCAATTCTTATTATATTACATTATTACTTAAATTAATTTATATATATATTACTTTAAACTTGTCATATACTTTATACCTTTTCATATAAAGTATATGAATTATCCTTTATGCTATCTTGTGTATTATAATTGCAGATTTTAAAAAATCACTTTACATAATGACGCCACTAATAATCACAGAATTCATAGATGCTGATTTTATTCGTCTATTGGAAAGAAAAAAATGCTACAAATAAACAAGGTCACATCGTTTCAGGACACTGGGTATTATCTATACACAAGCAAACGGTATGAATGAAAAGCTGTATCATTAATTCAAACCTACCATTCGTTCTCACGAGCACGAACGTTAGTATGAGATGTCAGCATGGATCGGCGCACTGTCTAGAAGAATTACGGCCAATCAACGACAGTTGAACTAATGTATAATGAATTTTCTTCGTTGGCGTATACTTGGACAAATTTAAGTCACGCCTTCGAGTGTACAAAAAGATTCCATTCAATTTATAGGAGATTTATGTAAATACCCTCTTCATATTTTCATAAACTTTCCTTGTTGAATGATCTAAAAAAAGTTTAAAATATAAATTACATCATCATCATATGTTTGAATCCAACATAATCAAATAACCCATAACACAAATAGTATATGCAGAATATGTTTGTAATTTTATTTGGGTGGATTATCTAAGGTTATATCAATTCTAGAAATATGTGCTTGGAAATTCGGATGAAATGATTAAGATAAATTTATGTGATTATTGACCATTACATATCATCACTACCCAACCAGAAATTGACTGCCGAACCCGTATTGATTGAGTATTGGATTTCATTATTCAGTTCTAGGTCGTTACAGTTAATCATTATTATTAGTGCGATATTGACTGAGTGTTAAATTGATAGAATTGTCCAATACGAATGATTAATATTAACTCAGCTCAAAATTTTACTATTGATTTTTAGTGTTGACATTAAAACGTGCTGGTATGAAAGAAGGAAGTCTTCAATACTCAGAATTGAATATTTGGGACATTTCTATCATTTCATTTGCAATGTATAATATTTTCAGTAAAATTACATTATTTACTTAAATATTCAACAACTGTTAATATACCTTTAAAATGAATATAAGATACAAATATAAACCAATTGTTGAATTATTTTATTTACCTAATTGAATAATTAAAATTGTCAAAACATTTCAATTTAAATACACCGCTGGATCCAAAAAGATTAAAAATAGATAATTCTCTGCATCGTCAACTGTTTTCTAATCATGTTCAAATGCGTTACGACCTTCTGTCATATACAATATTCTCACGTGTTGTTCTATAAAAATAAAATATTTTAATAGAAATCGATTAAATTATACATTACGTAACTTTTATAAAAACAAATTATAAAAAAACTCGCGTGTGAAAAACGAAAAACCATATTGTAATTATTAAAATATTTTTTATTTACTTATAAAAGCATCATTCAAACTACATAATTGTTTCTAAAAATAAAAAAAATTACCCTAATAGAACATACTCTTTCATTCACGTTGATTCCACGTTGAATCAAGATTCAATAGTGGATTTCACATGGATTCAACGTTGATGAAAGGAGATGTTCTATTCGGGTATTATGATTTAAAATTCTGCATCTTTTTATTAATTTTGTTGCAGTTTTTTTGATTTACAACAAAAACAACAATTGACAACAATAAAAATTTATCAACAATGACATTATCAACGAAATTTTGATGGTAACGTAACCAATCCATTTGACCGATCGATGATAACTAACAACTATCTTTGTCTAATTTTAAATGAGAAAGTGAAACAAACATTAAACTGAATTGTCGCAATGTATTTTGACATCTGTCGGCAAAACGTGAAGCGCCATTTTATTATTAATTATAAAATTAGTTCGAAAACATTGTTATTTCTTTTTTATTGCTAAAAAAACGTTAGACGATAATTAATGCAATGCAAAATGACAAATTTCATGAGACGTAACTTTTCAAAAACGTCATTTCCGATTTCAATTGAAACGTCATTTTAACTGTTGTTGAAATTACATATACGAAACAGACGAAAAATTTCGCGCAACTTTGCAACTCATCGTATATACGAAGGGACGTGCCAGGTTTGTTCTGTCGCGGAATTTCGCTGGAACTCGGGAGATTTATCCAAATTTACGACACTCGCATGTTAACGTGAACACAGCTGTAATAAAGCATTGGTAAATTGGCAACTCATGTAATCGAGTTCAGTTGTTGTCATTGCGTTACATCATTATTGACGGACAATTATTAATTTCGATATTTCAGTTCAGGCATTACTTTTTTCCAAAATGGCAGCAACGGCCACCGATGAGTTGGGTAAGAAGTCATTGCATTTCGTTTATTTCATTTTCATTATCCTTTCCATTATTAAAGCACGCTTATTCGTACTTGTATACATTTATGCTAATTTTGTTCAAACCATGACAATCAATTTTTTGAACTAATGTTTTAGCATAAAAACGAGGTTATCTCAAATGTTTATAAATATTTTATTTTTTAATTAATTGTCTATTCTCTATTTTTATCTTTATTAATGTTTAATTTATATGAAATATATAAAAATAAAAATTGTTTATTCTTATTTTTTACAAAAATGTATAAAAAATAATAATTACAATAATAATTGTTTTTTTTTTTAGTTTTATTGGAGAGGGTGTTTTTACGCCTGGGTTCAGCAGAGATGGACGATCAATTGCAAGCAGCAATTGGCAAGTTTCTTCCACCAGTTTTACTGAAATTATCCAGTACACAAGAAGGCGTTCGTAAAAAAGTAATGGAACTTCTAATTCATATCAATAAAAGGCTGAAAAGTCGACCAAAAGTTCAGCTACCAGTGGAAGCTTTGTTATTACAATATCAAGATCCTGCTGCAAGCTCTTTCGTAACTGTTAGTAATCATCATTTATTATATTTTTAGTCTAATATTAAACGTTTTTATTTAACTTGCTTTCTTGCTAATTTGATATAATGATAATAATATTATTATTACATTTAATGTTTTTACTATATTAAAAAGTAATGACTATATATAAATGAATTGACCTTTTTAGAATTTTACAATAATATATATTAAAATGGGATACCCGAGAATGGATATTGCAAAACAAGCAGAATTAATTCCCAGTATTTTAAATGCCATAGAAGGAAAACCACAATCTCATCAAGATAGGTAAGTTGATATTTTTCCTTCCTGTTTTTCATTAAAAAATATATATCAAATTTTGTTATAAAAAAGACATCTTAAAATGATTTAAAAAAAGGAAGTCCAATGAAGAAATTTCTTAATATAAAAATTATTACACACATTTTTTAATTTTAATAAGAAAATGATGGAATGTTATTATAGCCTGATGTTCATAATAATGCCAGCCTTAGGACACATTAAAGTACCGGCAGATCCTGAAAAAAGAGATTCTTTGCTGGGTTTAAAGGACAAACCTTACGTAGCAAAATTACTTTCCACCTTCATGTTAAACAATTTACTTCTTAGTTATCAGTAAGATATTATATTTATCAAAATATTGTATAGTTATATATATGAATTTCATTATCTAACTGTACAATTGTATTAATTTTCAAAAAAACAAAGCGTATCAGTTGGATCAAATATGGACAAAATCGACTGGAGTCAGGTACAGACTCCTCCTGGATTTAGTCAGTACGAATACAAACGTACGATTTGCGAAAATCCGAGAACCGCAGAAGAGCAGGAGAAAACAAAATTGGGAATCGTAAAATTTTTAAGCAGTGGCTTTTATCCTGAATCAGAAATTTTAATCCATCTTATTGTCGCAGCTTCTGACATGAAATTTACCGTTGCAAATTTGGCAAATATGGAGTTGAAAAAGATTGCAAGGTTTACCATTTTTTCACAATTTTTTATATCATTTTTACAGCATTACTTTCATTATTTATTATATAATAAACAATATATCATTGATTTATTTTTAGTTCAGTCGATTGGTCCTCAGCGCATGTAGTTGCACCGCTTTATTCACTTTTCTTAGGAACGACTCAGAAAGATGTGAAACCGGAAATGAGAAAATTGCCAGTTGATATCCTGCAAAGATTAAAGATCATGCAATATCTCTTACGAGTCACAAAGTCTGGATTCATCATTCCAGCTTGCATACAAGTATGAATTAATGACTGATTTTGGCTCCTTACATCGTTATATACTGTATAATATTATACAATTATACAGAAAGATAATATATAATTTAATAATATAATATCATATATTTCAGGTTGTATTTGAGAGTCTTTATGGAAAAACAACAGCCTTAAAATTACAATCTTTGGCTCTTAAATTTACTCTCAACATTGTTCAGCAGTATGTATATATTATATAATATAAATTTATCATAAGAAAGAATGTATATAATTTTTTTATCCATATTTTTATACAAACTTAGAATATGTATCATAATCTAAGGTGATATCCCAATCGTATGTTGCTTTACTCTCTCATTCGACCCGATTCATCGTTAAATCTATTTTTATTGTTCTTATGCGATTGAGATATCACCTTAATTTTTATACATTTAAACAAATAATACGTTTCAGATGCAGCCTAACACCATTGTCTCGTGTGGCTGGCGTTATTTTAAATGGTATGATGAAGTTATTAGGGGAAGGAGATCACTCATTACGGCCAATGGCTTACACAATTATTGGACATCTTGGTCAACGAATTCCAAGTCTCGTTAATAAAGATCTTAGCATTTTGCAGAAATTTTTTGAAACATTAACTTCCGTGAGTTTATATTTTACTAACATATAACTAAATAATGTTTATAATTGTATCAATATAAATGATTTTTACATTAAAATGTGTTGTTTTAGTCGGAAGGTGATTTACGCAGCACTGTGAGAGATGCATTGATTTGTATGACAAGTTCCTTTGTGCTGAAAGCAGATGATTCGAATGAAATCACCATAATGAACGCATTATTATCATGCCATATTGAAGGAGGTGAAACTCATTCGCGGTAAGATTTATATAATAACTTCAATAAAGTAATTAGAATCTGATTTAAATAAAGTATTTGTATTTTACTATATTACGAGATATTACAAAATATCTTAGCATCTTAAAAAGTTATCAACAAAAAAACTTAGATTTAATAAACATTATTTACGTAATTTACAGATATGTTGCAGTTCATTATGCGGCAACCGTTTTTCCATCTGACGACGTTTCGTCACGTTACCTTTTGCTTCTTGCCTGTTGTGATTCTAAACAGGAAGTGAAAAACGAAGCGCTGAAAGCACTTTATGGCACTTGTTATAAAAATGAACGCGACAAGGGTGATGTAAAAAGCATCACTTACCCGGACTTCTCGAAAATGGTATCGTATTTGCATAAAAAAGTCCAGACAAAAATGGACTCTGTCAAAGGCAGCGCCAAGTCTGATAATAAATATTTACCATACGAAGCTAGTGTGTTTACAGAGGTACTTTAAGCATATTTTTTATGTGTTATACACAAACATATATATAGTGTATATTATATTGCGGCATATCAAAAAATAAAAAAATGCTTTATATTTTCAGATGATTACATATTTACGTCTGTGCTTATCAAGAAGTGCTGGCATTCCTTTGCAAATGGAGCCTTTACAACATCCTTGCAAAGACACCCCCATAATTGGCCGTTATTTAGAAAAACTTTATCAAACTGATCCCGAATGTTTGAATAAATATACCGACTTGATTATCCAGTTAGCCCACGCAACATCTGGCTCTGGTTAATATAAAAACCATTTTCTTCAATCGATGATTTATGTATTAATGTTATAAAAGAAGCGAAACAAAAGTAACACTTTGAAATGTAATAAAATTAAAATTTGACTTTCAGATCAAGTTTCATTAGATGCTTTATTGGAGATTGTTGGTACGATTCCTCATCTTGTAATAGAACGTCATGCCAAAGAATTGCTTTGGCTTCGTTCACTTTTATCCTCGACGAAGGAAAAAGTGCGCGAGCCTTGTGCTAAAATTTATGGCGTAACTGTTGCGCGTACTGCCATCAATGATTTCGAACAAAAGATCAATGAAATTGTTACGCTCACAAAAAGTGGCAAAAATGTAGAAACACAGCATGGCGCTTTGTTGGCACTTTCACACACGATTGAACGCAAATTGAACATAAAGAAAAAGGAGAATGAAAATTTAAGTGATTGGAAAATCTATGCAGACATTGTTAATACTATTTGTAAATATTTTTTTAAATATACATTTATTTTATGATTATATATTAAATTTATGTAATTATATGCAATGGATATTTATAGGTACATTTTTCAATGATAAAAATACGATGCTAATTAATGCTGCCATACAAAGTATAGGTTTAATTGGTAAAACTTATGCTTTGCCTTTATCTAATGAAAATTCGAATGACAAATTAAGCAAACGATCTGTGATGGAAAAATTGATGTCTTTTCTAGGAGACACTAAAGCTAATTCAAAGGTACATTTGAACCATTTACCTTGTTTAACCAAAATTCAACAGTAAAAAAGTTACTATTCACAAACATTATATATGCAGTTTTATTAAATTAAAATTAAAATTAAATTGAATTTAATTAAGTTAAATGAAACATTATTACTGTTATAGATAAAAGAAAGAGCTGCTATGACTTTAGGATTTTTATGTGTCGGAGAAGATTTTCCATTCACAAAGGAAATTGCTGAATATTTTATCAAAAAGGCCGACGAGACAAAAGATGTTGATGTTCACTTGACGATTGGAGAAGCTTTGGTTTGTTGTGTGCAGGGTGTTTCATCGCCAGAAGCCCGAGATCCTTGGACCACACTTCCATCCGAACACCAAGTTCCTTATTCCGAAAAATGTAATGAACTGTTAACCTTTGTTTTGGACAATTTCTTGGAATTGTCAAAAAAGCCACATCCTAATTCGCGACAGGTAAATTTGTTATGTTCCAACTAAAGTTACAATATTTATGGTAAAAACTTAAATTTATTAATAATATAACATGATATTATAACTTATTTTCCAGGCTGTTTGCATCTGGTTATTAGCACTAGTGAAACATAATTCAAAACAAAAATGTGTTTTGGATAAAATGCCTGCGATTCAGAATGCATTTATGGATTTTCTTTCCGAAAGTAGCGGTAGTTATTTGTTCGTTATTATGTATGTTTTAATAAAGCAATACAGTAAATACATTAATATTTCTAATCCTCAGAAATTGTCCAAGATGTCGCATCTAAAGGTCTCAATCTCGTTTACGAAGGTAGTTCAGAAGAGGAACGCAAAGCATTAGTCGAAAGTATAACAGCACAATTGTTGCATGGAAAACGCAGTGTTAACAAAGTAACTCCTGATACAAAATTGTTTGAAGAAGAACAATTAGGAAAAAGTCCAACGGGGTAATTATTAAAATCGAATATTTTTATAAGCTTAATAAATGAATAAATTAATTAGAATATCAATTAACAAACAATATTACATTCTATTAGTGGAAGCATAACAACGTATCGTGAAATCTGTTCATTGGCATCTGATTTGAACAAGCCTGAACTGATATATAAATTTCTACATCTGGCCAATCATAATGCCATTTGGACATCGAAAAAAGGCGCAGCATTTGGATTTTCGGCAATTGCAAATCTCGCTACTGAAGAGTTGAACAAATATTTACCAGTTATTGTGCCAAAGTTATATCGATATCAGTTTGATCCAACCCCAAAAACTCAACAAAGTATGACCAGCATTTGGCATGCTATTGTTCCTTCAACTAGCAAAGCTGTTAGTGTTTAAAAAAATATCGTATTATTCATAAGAAGATGACAATTATTAATTATTACTATGTTATCTAATTGAATGGAAAAAATCATAAAAAATGTTTCAGATTGAACAATATCACAAAGAAATACTGGAAGATATAACAGCTAATTTGACGAATAACCAATGGCGAGTTCGTTACAGTGCGTGTAATGCTTTAGCTGATATTTTGAAATCAAATGCTCCTTATGATCTTGCTCATTTTGGGCCCGAATTATGGAAACAACTGTTTCGAGTGATGGATGATATTCACGAAGGAACTCGAGCTGCCGCAACTACTACAGCTAAGATCCTTGGAAAGGTTTAGCAGAATTTTTTAATCTTTGTTAAATAATAAACAACTATTTTATACTATATGTAATCGTTTCTATATTACATTTTAGGTTTGTGTTCGTCATTGTGAATCAACTAATGGCAAAGCGGGAGAACGAATTTTGCAAGCAATTCTTCCGGTATTTTTGGATATCGGAATAAAACACACAGTCACGACAGTGCGATTATTATCTTTACAAATAGTTTCGCAATTTTTGTCTTCGGCTGGAAATCTTTTAAAGTCATCTCTGGTAACTTTAATACCAGCGCTGTTGTTAGCGACCGGTGAACTAGAAAATTTAAATACCACCGCCTTCCATGCTTTGTTTGGATCTACTTCAGTTGAACACTTTACAACGGATACTATATCAAAGGTTTAGATACAAATTAATTTCAGTCACAGAAGTAAATATCCATTTATTCAAATATAATACTAATTATTGTTTTATTGATTAATAGTGTATCCAATATATAGACGAAAACACTTTAAAAGAATTATTACCGAAAGTAATGGAACTAATTAAGTCGAATGTTAATATTGGACCAAAATTAGCATGCGGAAGATTTTTAGTTCTTCTTTGTAGTCACGTTAAATTAGAGTTGCAACCTTATGCTGGTTAGTTTGACTTTTATTATTAATATAGTCAAAAAAGTTAATACAAAATTCTAATAAATATATGTTGTTTTTATGCAGGAAAAATTATGACAAATTTAGCCTCAGGTTTAATCGATCGTAACAGTGTTATCAGGAAAAATAACGCAACTACTATAGGACATTTAATAGGATGTGCAAAAGATTCTAGCATAGAAAAGTTGTTGAATACTTTAGACAATTGGTATATGACTCGAGAAGGTTTGCATTTCTATTTTAATTTAAATAAAATGTAATTTACTTTAGTTTATACAAAACTAAAGTATTAATATATCTTGTTTTAGATGACTCACAAAGACTTGCCATAGGTCAATGTTTACATGCAATGAATATGCATAATCAAGAGAAGTTGAAGAACTTCTCAAATATAGTAATACCTCTTATATTTTTTGCAATGCATATTGAGAAAATACCAGGTACTTTTTATGGAATAAATTGTATTTTTTTTTATCAAAGTTACATTAAATGCACTATAGACATATTTTATTATTTGCTTTAGAAAATGAAGAGTACGTGACATTTTGGGAGGAACTGTGGTCAGAAGTGGCTCCAGGAACCGAGCTTGGCATTCGCCAAAATCTTGAAGAAATAATTGAAAAGTCGAGTAAAGCATTAGAGTCGTCGTCATGGACGACTAAAGCACAAGCTGCTAACTCAATCGCAACTGTTGCTTCGAGATTAGGAGCTGATGTTGACGAGGAAAAGCGGAAGAATTTATTAAAAATATTGACTACTGGCTTGCAAGGTCGTACCTGGAAGGGCAAAGAGAGACTTTTACATGCAATTTCTACATTAGCGTGCAATAGCAAGTGTGTATTTAACAATCATAATAAGTATGATAATATTATTTCAAAATTAAAATATACAAATGTAAAAAAAAAAATGTTTTGCAGAGAAATGATGAAAAATGATCCAAGTTTGACTGAACTTGTTGTTGAGACTTTGTATAAGGAAAGCAAAAAAGAGGCCACGGAGTATCGCCGATATGCACTAAAGGCATTTTCTGAAGTTCTGCATGAATTAAAAGTTGACCGATTCACGCAAGTTTATGAGATTGCACAGAATATATTTTCAAAAGTAACTATACAATTTGTTTTACAACTTTTTTTTTAATAGTATATTACAAAAAGTATACAATTGTAATACATTTTTTCAAAATTATTTTTTAGTTAACAAACAAAGACAGCGATGATGAAGACATAAATTCGCAAGAAATATCAAAAAAACGAGAAGATAAAATTAAATTACAGGAAGCAGTTTATGAAGCACTTGGTAAAGCTTGGCCAAAATCTAAATCAACTCAAGGTAATATTTCAATTATTTTGTACGTTTATTAATTAAACTTAAACAATTTTATTTTCAATTATATTTATGTTTTTCTTATTTTTACAGATAAATATTGTTTGGAATTTATAACTTATTGCAATGATACTTTACCAAACAGCATTAGAAACATTCAAGTGACAATACTTACGACGCTAAACCTTTACATTGATAAACTTATTTTGTTAGAAATAAAAATGGATGAAATGTCGGAAACTGATCGAAAATTATTAAATTCAATCGTTGAACCACTTGAAAAAATTCTTCGGTTATCTATTGGTAAGAAGAATACTATTTTATTGAATCCACAAATTATTATTAAGATTACTGTTATTATTGACATCTAAAATTATTTTCATCTTTTTAGGAATATCAAAATATACGAGAATTAGGAAAGAAGCTTTGAATATGATATTGACAGTCCTTCGAAAAGCGCAAGAAACAAAAAATGACGAGCTTATAGAAAAAATGAGATCAATCTTTCAAGAATACCTTACAGAATTGCAAAAAGATAATCAACCAGAAATACGATCGCGAATGGTTGATATTAAAGCAATGTTAAAAATTTAGTTTAACAATTTATATTATAATTTTGCATACTTTTTTCTATTTAATTAGAAAACGCAGAAGACGCAACAAAAAAATTTATTTTCTTTTCAGAATATAAAATTATTAATTTCTCTATAAAGAAAAGTACGGTATTTTGTTTATATCTAAAATAATTGATAATTAAAATAAAGTAATTTAATCAAATTGAATTAAATATAGTTAATTGAATTGACAAGAACTAGTTTATTATAATTAGTTCTTTGCAATCAAAACTCTGAAATCATGTTTTTGGAAAAAAAAAAGATTTTGTTTTTTAATTGCGCATTTATATATTATAATACTTGTGCAGAAGATAATTGTAATTAAATATATTTATATGTCATGAAAAAAATAAAACAAACTGAAACATAAAAGCAGTTGTATTACACAAAACCAACTTAAAATTTAAGAAAAATCGAAGGAGAAAATAAAAGTAAAGTCCAAACATTTATTTATCAAACGATTGGAAATATTTATTTGCAAAAAATAATAAATCTTATGCTATGCGAATGATTTCCCTAAGTCTCTAAGCAATAATTAAAAAAAGTGTTCATTTCATAAATTTGTCTTTGTTTTGTGATAAAATCAGTGCCGATGATTTTGCGTCCAAAAATAGATCTTTCACTTCCTCGATATCCTCCTTCTTGATCGCCGTTCTTTCGTTAACTTTAGCAGTAAGGGCAGCAGGTGTCAACAACTGTACAACATATCGCAAAGTTGTTTTCGTTCCAAGTTCTCCCAAAGTCGCTAAAGCATCATTCTCGATCTGCAAACCCTCAGTATTCGCTCGCAACTTTATAATCTGTTCGATCTCTGACTTTGTGTAAGGAAGTGTTTTAATAATTAAAAGTCGATTCAATAAATCCAATGGAATGCCATGTGGAGAAACGACATCTTCCGTTCCGCGGATGACGCAGTTTCCACGATTCGTTGCGAATATTACAATCGGTGCAATTGCACTTTCGAGTGCTCGATGTAAGTACGTGAAAGTTTCAATGTCCAGCATGTGTACTTCGTCAATAAACAAGACTCCTGGTACCAGTTCGGCTATTCCTTGGTCGATATATTTGTTCACAACTTTATTTATTTCTTTCCTAAGTTTGTCTGCAATTAAAAATAAACAAAGTTATTATTTTATCATGATCACGATATATGTTGAATATATTCAGATAGCGTAGAACTCAGTAAAAAGTTATTTCTTAAGGATTTTGAATTGAAGATAAAAAGGACTGCACAAAGTAATTACTTAATTAATTCATTTATTTAATTACCCGTAATTTCGGTCTTCTTTGGTTTCATCAACTGTCCCATCATAGACATAACATCCTGTCCTCCTTGTGGCTTAGCATTTGCTGCATCCAAATCATGTAATGTTACATCCTGTATGACCTCCTTCTTCTTGTGAACATCTCCCTTCGGCAAAGGCACATACTCTTCCGCTTCCAAATCAAACTCCGTTGCAAAATTGTCACTGCGTCCTTGTCTCTTCACTGCTCCGCTGTTTGCTTCGATGTAAATAACATCGCCACATTCGACTTTTTCTTTTTGCAGGGACTCGTAGATCGACGGATCAAGTTTCAGCTGTTTCGTTCCTTTGGCTGTTTTCAGACCAATTACCACGTGTGAAATAGTCTTTCCATATCCGCCCATGGGATTTTCCGTTTCCACTGGAGTTAGCTCAGTTACTTCGCCTTCGTACACTTCTTTGGTTTCCTTGATTCGCAAACCAATCGCACGACGAAAGTTTTCCATCAATACTTCGGTCTTTTTGATCTCGGAACTGTAAACCTCTGATCCAACCATTGGACAGAATGGCACTTTGTTGCCAAGTTCCTGGGCAATTGCTAGGGCTATTGCAGTCTTACCGGTTCCGGGGGGACCGGCTAAAAGTACCGCTCGACCAGCCATTTTTTTGTATTTTATCATGTCCACTACTATACCTGCAGCCTGTAAATAGAATTTAGGTTTAATAGTTATATTTTAGTTATCATTGCTAATATATTATTTTATATTATTTCATTCTTATATTTTTATGAAAAATTGAAAAGTTGTAAAGATTTGTTTATTTATGGATAAATATCAAAACTATAATAAAGTATTATGATTAATTGTCGTTATTATAATTAAATATTGTGTTGCAATATATGTTGCAAAAATTGTATTTATTAAATATTGTAATCTTTTAGTCAGGGATTTTTCCGCAAAAGTATAAACAAATTAATGTTTATAATTGTTTTTATAATAACAAATTTATATTTAATAGTTAGTGTTTCATATCCTTTTCTATTTTAAAAACTATATACACATATTTATGTTCCTTTAATAACAAAAATTAAGAAAAAACTCTAAAGTGCGCAAAATAAATGTTGGTAACGTAGAAATCTACAACAATTATTACCAACATTATTTATATTTTTATTTATAAATACAAATGTCACTTTGCCTTTTTTTGTCATTGCATATAAACAAAACATAAATAAATTCGTTATTACATTAATATATATTATTTTTAGACTTTGTTATTTATGATTTTTTTTTCAACACTTCAGATTCACATTAGCAAAACATATTGATATTTATTGATTTTATTTAATTTTTTAAAATAAAAATTTTTTTTAATTTAGAACAAATCATTAAGGTTATTTTCAAAAATCCAATGAAGAAAAATATACTGCATATTTATAATAATAAATATATAATTTAATATCGCCGGTTCTAACCTCGCGCGCTTTCGTTTGTCCGACAAGACCAGCGGCCGTTTGATGAGCGATTCCATTCTCGTCAAGTCCCAATCCTTTAATATGAGTGTGAGCAGAAATTCTCTGTGTCTTTGCCGTGCTTTTTACCTCTTCAATCTTCATTTTCCAACGTTTAAAATTAATAGCCAAAGAAATATACAATACAAAACACACACGCTGTTATATTTATTCGTACAAATTCGTAATTCGTCGACTCGACTGTTTGATCGATAGCGCCTCTCTCGATTCGATATATCGAATTTGTTTGTTTTCGATAACCAACAAAAAAATACTATTTTGTCTCTCGGTAAATGTAAACAATCTTATTTTACTTGTTGATTCATTCAGATCGTTAATTTTTTACAGATTTTGTTGTTATACTTAATGTAAAAAAGTTGTAATTATCAAGTTAAATTATGTTATGTTGATGTGTTCAATGCAAGAGTATTGAATTCTGAACCAAATGCAGGAAGAAAACATGACTTCGTCGGAGATGACGAATGCAGTGGAATTAATGTCACCGCAGAATGTTTTGATTGAGGTTAAAAAATTTATTAATGGAGCGGTGCGCTTTTCGCACAATACGAATATTGTTGAATTAACAAAAACCGCATTGTTGCTGCTGAAAAATGTGCCAGCTACAAGAGATGCGGTTTTGGAATATTTTTGTTCCGTTTTTCATGTTGCTGTTAATAAATACGTCCGACAAATTGAGGTTTGTTTATTTAATTATATTGTTATGTTAAAATTTAATTTAATGGTATATTTATTTTTATTATAAATAATTGTGTTTTTTAGTCGAATCAAAATAGTATTATACATGAAGAATCAACTGTGGCAGAAATCCATTCGGTTTTAAGTAACTTCATTAATGAAAATCCGGAAGCTTGGGCTCCAATTATATCTTCATGGTCCTTGGAATTATTAGGTAAAAACAAAAAGTGGCTAAAAATTTAAGAAATACATTTTTTATAAACAAAGTATTCTAAAAAAATTATAAATCAAACTAACAGACTTAAAAAAGCTTTTAAACTAATATGCAAAAATGAGAATAAATTTAGAAAAAAACTTGTTTAAACTTTTACATTTGAATTTAATAGTGTACATTTTATTTTCATAATTTTCGAATTACATTGCATTTAGGTAAAAATATTTTGGAAAAATATGTTTCTGTAATTAGCAAATTGTTTATTAACTCAAAATGTTCTGAAGTGTAATAAATATAATTTATTGATCTATTTATTTATGCATGACATAAATGTATACAAAATAATTTTATTACAGGAAAAATATCATCAGAATACGCAAAACGTGGCAATCTTCGCGGGAATTCTGGAATTAACGATTTTTTACAACAATGGATGTCTTGTCGAGCAACTCGTACACTCATTGAAATCACTTCACAATGTCTGCAGTGTCTGATTTATTCGGATACTGAATCCTGCATCAAAGCCTTATTAGACACCAGTATCGTTCACAGTCCTCATTTCGACTGGGTAGTCACACACGTTGGCAGATGTTTTCCAAATACCGTAATCACGCGCGTACTTTCCTGCGGACTTAAAGATTTTTGTAGCGCAGGTTATGAACAGAACATCAAGAATCCAAAACTGAACTCAGTCATCGGAATTCTGGGACATTTGGCTGCGAGCCATTCGCATGATATTCGGAAAGCTTTGTTGGATTTGTTTCAGGTATTTTATTGCAAAATCATCAAAACATATTTTATTCCTTTTCTGTGTTTATTTTATATTAACTTTTATTCATTTATAATAAATATTTGTACAGTGGAGTCTTCAGGAAAATGTTAAAGACGACGAGGAAGTTAAGATGCAGAAGTTGGCAACTGTGCCATTTTTACTTAACTTAGCGACTCTTTCGAATACTTTACTTAAAGCTATTACTACAGATTTTTTGCAAATATGTAAGTTTATTCAAAAGCAAGTTTATATTATTGTTATATCTATGTTATATAATTTCTAAACCTGTTATAAAATACAATTTTTGAAACAAATTAATTTGAAAAAAAAAATAAATAAATAAATATAATATATGTTTATTTCTGCTTAGTGAAACCGGAAATTATTCCTCAATTGGCTCTCTTTGCGTCCGACTGGTGCAAATATTTCAACAACCAACCCCAACGACTGATCGACTTAACCGCCGAGCTCGCTCTGGGCTGCGAAGAAAACGCCCTGCAAGTAATAAACATCCTCTTAGACACAAGTCTGAGCACCAGCAACGTTGGTTACCACAGCGTAAATGCCGCACAAAGTGTTAAAAGCATTTGTCGTGAAATCCTCGAGCTGATTTTAAAGAAACTCGATGTTTGTGTCCGCGTACAGGACTCACAATCGCAGAACATTGCGATGCTTTTATGCTTAAAAAATGACTATACGAAAATTCGTCCTTTATTGTTAAATGCAAATCCATTGAGAGTACAAACGGCTGTAAAATTGTTGTCGCTGCTGGGAACTACGAGTCAAAATATTCTTGTTTCTGCGGCGACTTATATGTTGGAAAATGCGCAAACGAATTTTCATTTGGCTGCACTTGTAAGACTTGTTGCTGACAATGCGGTGACTTTTGCAGCAAAAAAGATCGACGCAGACAATGCAATTTTGTGTCAGGACTTTTTTACGCAGGTGGTGGAACGATCAGTTAGAGAGGCACAATTTTCATTGAAAATCAATGATATCACAGCGAGAAACTTATTTCAAAATTTAACAACACTTTTAAAGTATGTTAAAATGAATTGAAATTTATCGATTAATGTAACAAAATCAATTGTTTTATGATTTTTTACAATTTAATTTATTTTAAATGATTTTTTTAGGTGGGAGAAAAAAGTTGCATGTTTGCAATCAAAATTCATATCCAATGCAGTTAAACATAATTACGAGCTTATTGCAAGTTTGTTGCTGAAAACAGATAATATCGACTTAGCAAATGACATAGCAATGACGATAGATGTGTTGGGACCGCCAAATGGCGAAAGACATTTGCACAATGAAAGCTGTATGGTGAAATTGAAACTCACTCGAGCGATGTTACGTTTTTTCTTTAACTGCATAGCTGTAGATGGTAAATACTTTTCAAATTAATTATTAATCTTTTAGTTAACAGATATCACAGAAAATACATGTTTTTTTATTTTACTGATTATTTTAGATATAATTAAAAAACAAAAAGGAATTAAAATTGTTTGTCGCTGTTTACGAGAATTGACGTCATTTGAAATGAGGAAAGATGCAAACTCGTTTGACGCGAGAAATCATGTCGATATGATCAATCATTCGTCAATATGTGCTCGTAATTTGGCTTTGCGTGAACTTTTGGAACAGAGCATCTTCAATGAGCCGGCAAAGTATTTCGGCGCGAAAGAAAAGTATCAGCAGACTGAAGAAAGTACGCTACTTTTGCAACAAAACCATAAACAAGTAAATGCTTTTGTTTTTATTAATTATTTTGAAACAATGTCATATAATATAATAATAATAATAATAACAATGACTTTTTAGGGAACAAGTGTAATGTTAGCACAAAGACATTCGTCAGTCTTTCATGCGGGAGTTATTGGATCTGGACCTCGGAAAATGCCTCCGGAAAATACTCTAGACAAAGAAAATATCACTTTAAACAGGATGCTTCTTATGGATACGATCAAAGTATAATATAAAATATGAACTTTAATCATTTATAAATCTACGATTAGAAGATTGTATATTTAATTCTTCTTCTTTTGCAGTCGTGTTGTACCATGTATGAGAACAAACAATACATTATTCATTCCCAGTTATTTAAAATGGTCAGTTTGTTATTGGTTGAACTTGTTTCACCCGACGTTATGTATAATGGCTTGCCATGGCCTGATGAAGAATTTACAAAAGTAAGAATAAAAATCATATATATTGTCTATATGAAAACAAACATATATATGAAATATTATAATTAATTAATATTGATATATTGTTATTGTAATCACTTTTAGGTAACAGTTGAAAGAGATTTACAAATTCGACGTACGTTCAAAGATGTCCCATTGCTATGGACTTTAATGGAATTGACGGCATGGTACCGACCATCCTTAGCAACGTGTTCTGTACTTTTGAGAGCCATTGCTGCAACCGTCATAGCAAACTGGAATTTACAGGAAGGCGTTGCTTTAACTAATGTCATGGCATTGGGTCAAATTTTGCCACCTCCTTTGGCTAGTATTAGGGATATTTTGCCAATTCTCG
Source organism: Gryon sp. ZL-2020 (assembly GCA_022817425.1). Taxonomy (NCBI): domain Eukaryota; kingdom Metazoa; phylum Arthropoda; class Insecta; order Hymenoptera; family Scelionidae; genus Gryon; species Gryon sp. ZL-2020. Next base: position 8,654 of record JABFPJ010000818.1, on the reverse strand, counting down.
ATCCTCATCAGGTAATTAATATTTTAATAAAAAAGTACAATATAAAGTACTTAACTTCTTCATAACTTAATCTCATAAGTTCATTTAATGAAATTTGAAGACAATTAAAAACAATAATTTACAGTTAAAATAGTAATTTATTTATTTAAATAATTATTTGTATGAATGATCTTTATAGTTAGTATTCTTATAGTTTCTGAAGAATTTATTAAGAAGACAAATAAATTAAAAAATTAATTCTGTAATATACAATTTTTAGATAAACACAATAATGCGAGAATGCATATGGGCATACATGCACGAGAACGTACCAACGCCGACTTTGTTTACGCAAGTCGAGGGTGCAAATATCGCCTGGCGAGACATCGACACTTCAACAACTAGCGTACGATTCACTGAAACTCTTCGCTTGCTGCTACTTGCGAATATACACAATTTGGGATCATTATATAATATTCTTTTTTATGATTCAAGTAAATAAAATTCTTTTCATTCAATATAATATTAAAATAATATTGTAAATAAAATTTGTACAAACAAAAAAAGTCCAAACAAAAAAAATGATAATAAGTGAGATGTTTTATAAATTATTAAAATATAACAGAAAAAACAAAGTGCAGTTTTAATTACAGTTTATTTATTTGATTAGATGTGAAATTTTATACAAATTTATACAAAGAAGTATTTTGCCATCGTAAAAAGTTCGGCATATTTCTTAATTTAAAATTTAACATTATCCGTTTTTCGTTTCATTTTGCTTTCTCTATTTTGTTTTTATTGTATTCGACTTATTAAAAAATGTACAATTTATTTATGCATATATATATTACGTTATATACCTTATTATTTGTTTATTTTAAATATATTTTACATTTCTTATAATAATTTTATCAAATGTTATCGGTCAGAATTTATTTTGTACACGTAATACATATAAAAGTATATATATAAAGTAAGTTCAATCGATGACTATATATAATAATTAGAGATATTAATAAGTATCTGGAATAGCGAATTATTTTTCTTTGTAATAATAAATAAATTCGGATTTTGGCGAAAAAAAGAAATAAGTCACTTTGCAAACATTTGGACAAACGTCACATTTATTAATATTAATTAATAACAAACAGGATAAAACTTGTTCTCACGTGAAAATGTCGTCTTGTACAAAACGTTTTTTCCCCGATTTAGTTGAACAAATTAACGCCCTAAAGTACAATCGTTTTTCTTTCTTCGACGTATTTCATTGAGTATTGTACTCTCCGTGTCTAAGTATAAAAAAATGATGATATCCTCGTATGTTACGCGAAATAAAAATATATATATATTTATATGATTTTTGGAAATCGAGCTGACATACGAGGATCGACCACAAACACGTGGCAATTTTATTTATACATATGTATTTTGATTAAAAAAAAAAGATGAAATAAAAAAAATCTAAAAGAGAAGTTATAGTGGAACGAAGAGAGAGAAAAGATAATAATGTGACGTGGAAGACATGTGGTTTCTTCCTGTACAAAAAAGCATTCTAACTTTGACAATAAATTATCCGTGTATTATCGTCGACAATAATACAAAAAAGGAATGACATCACCTAAGCACAAACAAAAATTCAAGCAACGTCAAAGGACAAATAAGTTTGTTTGAACGCAACATTTTGATGGACAACAATTGCTTTTTTTTTTACTTTTTTCTTTTTTTTATCTTTTACTTATGCTTCAAGTTTTATTTATCGCGCAATTCTTCGACGTTGTATCAGTCTTCGTTTGCATGCACCAAGTATCATCTCTATTTCCAGGCGATTCGACGGCGAAACGATGATTACGTGTGAATGAAATGACAAAGTTGATGAAATGACGTAAAAAAGAAAAAAAAAAAGAGAAAAAAAGAGAAATTGGATGCATAATATGTTATGTATGTATGTATGTTTTCCCCCTCGAAGGGCCGGAAAATTGCACGCTAAATACGCTAATCTTAATTACGTGAAAAAAATATATGTTGGAGGTTATCGATGGAAAACTCTCGCTGAGAAAAAAAAATGCCGAAGCAGCAATGTGATCGGCATTTAATAATAAATTATGTCTTTTTTTCTTCTTTCCTTTGTAGATTCGAGATGTTTCGATTTTCGATGATCTTTTTTTTTTAATTTTTAAGTTTTTTTAAGTTCTTGGTTGATTCTTCTTGTGTTTAGAAGAAAAGTGTGCTCATGCCGCCCATCTCACTCTGTTCTTTCACAAAGATCTCGAAGTATTGGTAGATGATGGTGACAGCGAGCAGAATACCGGTTCCGGAGCCAATTGCACCCAAAAAGTCGGCAAGCACTGAAAGTGCACCGATGCAAAGTCCACCAAATGCTGCTGCAGTTGGGATGTAACGATTCAGTTCATGGATCAACGAGGTTTTACGATGTCCGGGCATAATCATTTGCGAGTCACGCAATTGTTTTGCAACCTAAAAAAAACATTTTATTATTACTCATTTCTTCTTCTGCATTATTCGTTTAATTTATTCATTTACTTAATGTATTTATTATTATTTTTATATGTAAATGTATAAATAAATATATACGTACATCTTTAGCGGAGCTGCCAGAAATATCGATCCATGTTTTGGAGAAGAAAGCGCAGGAAGCAAGCATAAAGAAGATATAGAGAATTGCATGTACAGGATCCTGCAGAATGTGTCCGACGGATTCAGGCGGCGATAAATAATAACATAGACCACCCACAGGATAAGAACGCGCGGGCCCGCCGCCGCTCACGTCCGACCATACACCCAGTAAGTTCACTATAACGTTGCCTTGGAATTTGACTGCGAGCATCTGCGAGATTACATACAGATTCGACACAAGCGCTGATTGTAAAATAATTGGGATGTTGCTCGTGTAGAAGAGTTTGATTGGATAACTGCTCTGCTGTCCGCGATATTTCTTCGATGTTATTACAATGTCTACTCGGAAGCCCTGCAAATTTTATTATTATAATTATTATTATTATTATTATTAATATTATTCTTGATTTAAATTGAATAATTTTGTTTATCGTCGTATTTTATATTAATTGTTGCAAAATGTTAAAAAAGATGAAAATTAATTGAAATGTTTCATCATTTGAAACACATTTTGCAGTTTATCTCCTTCCAATTGCGACAACTATATCGTAAGTTAAACGATAAATTGGTAAGAGATGGAAGGATATGTATACTTATGAATATTTACGGAGTGTTCCCTAATTCAGTGCACACATTTTTTACATACGTAAATGTGATTTCAAGAAGTCATTTTCATTAATAAATTTATGTGCAAAAGTGCAAATATAAAGTGCTATGAATTCTAAAAGTGTCGTGCATTAAAATTTAGAACAAAGTACAAGTTATTTATTAATTATCAAATATTTTATATTAAAACGTGCATAGTTTAAATGAATAATTTTATGCAACATTAAAATAAAAATAAGTTATTTAAATTTTTAAATAACAAAGTAAGCATTAAGTGTTTTTCTTCCGTTATTAAAATAGCGCTTTTTGGAAAGTGTATAGCTGTTATGTTTGCACTTTCGGACATATGTTTATTTATGAAAGTTACTCCATTAAACAAACTCAATGCAAGATATTTTTTTTTTTTTTTTTTTGAAACATCATATATATAAAAAATATATTATGATTGTAATGAAATCGAACCTGGAAGTAAATGACTATAGCAAAGACCAAAATGGTTGCCAAAAGGTTCATCAAATTTGGCATATTTTGACGATAGAATGCCTCGCGAAGAGCTCGAACTTTGTCTTGTCTAGTTGCGATCAAATGGAATAGCGCAACAACAGCGCCTTCGAATTCGGTTCCACGTCCTGAAATAATTGTAATAAATTGTATTATTAATACTTTATATTCATTTAGATATTCAATAGTTTTATTGAACAGATGTTGAAAAAGTGAGTTTTACCATTGTTGACAGTAGCTGGTGAGAATGCTTTCCAAACGATGGTTTCGCAGATATTTGTTGCAATAAAGAGTGAAATTCCACTGCCCAAACCGTAACCCTTTTGCAGCAATTCGTCAAGTAAGAGAACAATCAATCCAGCGACAAACAATTGAATGATGATCAACAGACATACTCCGGCACCGATTTCCGCGGGATCGCCATACATGCCAGTCATCACATAGACAATTGCTTGGCCAACTGTGATTACCATTCCGAATACTAAAAGAGATCAAATTAAAAATTGTATTATTTTTAAAAATTATTTTATTATAATTATATTTATAATGAAAAATAGAGTATAAACTATAAAGATTGAAATCATAAAAAGTCTAAAAAGTATAATTAATGACTAATTGAAACAAGGACCATATATAGATCAAATATAAATCACAAATGAAACATACATTTTTGTGCACCATTAAAGAGTGCTCGGTCCTTTTGCGTATCACCGACTTCGATGATTTTTGCTCCGGCCAAAAGTTGCATTATAAGACCAGACGTGACAATTGGCGAGATACCCAATTCCATGAGAGTACCTCGATTCGAGGCGAGGATTACACGAATCCAGTAGAATGGATCCGCACTGTCCGAAGACATGATACCAAATAATGGAATCTGAAAAAAATCGTTTAATTTCATCATTTTTTAAAGAATAGTTTTTCTCATTTGATGTTTAACTTCATCAAGTAATTTATTTTATGACTTGTATGTATATGTTTGTATATGACTTGTAACATATTTAATAAATTATGTTTATTGAATTGTCGATAAGAAGTGCAATAAAAATAATTGTACGTAAAGAAAGAAAACTGGTGATAAATGAAATTAAAAACTCTATTAAAATTAAATATACGTTTTCCCTGACAAATATTAGTCGTTAATATTTTTAAATTATCAGAAAATAGTACGATAAAACGAAATTGATAACGGTTTATTTTCATATCAAGTAATGAAATGTAATTAAATTTGTATAAAATCCTATATTTTTCAAAGAATGAAAAAGTAATGTCATTACTTTACCGTATAACTGTTTATCAATGTGCATTAATATTTTCCAACTTTGTCAATTCTTTAACTAATTATTTTTTTATTCAAATTCCAAACAGACTTAAACTAGTCTGAGTTAAATTTTATTTGTATTGACTATTGAGCATTTTCGTTGATAAATTACAAAAATTAATTAATTAAGTTTATTTCTTTTTTTATTATTATTTTTTTAATTAATATATATTTTTTTAAATAATTAAAAAAATAAATAAATCCATATTTTTTATTTTTGAAATATATATATACTTAATATATTATAAAGTAATAAATATAATAATAATTATTAATGATAATCTTCATTGCATCGTATAATTATTTATTATCAAAACAAGTGCACAGATTTGTCCACCTGTGACTCACACCATGTGGCAACATTGCCAGCTTTGACGTTACCCGTCATCAAAATTCCCCCGAAAAAAGCTAACGGTACATATTGCGGACAGTTTTCCGACCAACTCAACAATTTCTCCCTTTCCCTTTCAAAAAATACAAGAAGAAAAACAAAATCACGTCAAAATAAGAACAACAATTATCACAACATTTTTTACAGTCAAAAGTTGGAATTTTGTATCTCAACAAAATACAATTACATTTAGCCTACTTTCTTCAACTTACCTGACAGCATACTAAGAAAATAAACAGCGTGATTGCCGTCCATAGTACTTTTTCCCGAAATTGAATCTGAAATTAAAAAAAGTGATTTTAAATAAATGAAATAAAAAAGAATAGTTTTTATTAAAATAACAAAATAGAAAAATTTTTTAAGTTACAATATTTCACTTACAAAATGCTGTTAATTCTAATAACATATTTCGTTGTTAATGAACGTTAAATTAAAATTATTTTAGTTCAAAATACTCGAATGACTGTGAAACAAATGTGGTTAAAATTGCAAGTCAAAATTTAAACATACGGTATGTTAGCGCAGGCTCGAAAAAACACACTTTCGGTCTAAAAATATTGTTCTTACCTTTCGCTGCGGTTTACTGATTTCCGGCAAAATGCTGCAAAACGGTTTAATCACCTCCAGGAATTTAACTGCAAACAAAATATCCAACCAAATGTTAAGTAAAAACTCACAAACTTTCGAGTGAAAGAAAGTTTGAACGAAAAAAAGTCTGTCAAAATGCTGACGATGGCAATTGATTGTTGCGTGATTTAAGGTTATCGGTTGAGTGCAATTTCAAAATGTGTTTTTATTTTCACACGAAAAGGCCGAGTTGGGAATTGAATTTGTAAATAAAAGAATGAAATATTCATAAGTTTTTGTTGATTTTTGGGTTATTGATTTGTACTTACTCCCCATTGTTGATGAGGTTGTTGTTGCGTCGGATTATGTTGTTGAATTGTTGGATACGCCGTGCGCGACTCGAGACGACGGAATGAGACGCGAGTCGGGGTGCTGCGACACGGGGCTAATGGCAGCGACGTTTGTGGCTCGTGGCCTGCGACACCGACACGTATCAATACGACGTGGTCACGTGACCTGATGATGTTGGCGGCTAACGCGCGCTTCGATCGAACGACGCGACATCTGCTGCCGGCACAATCTTCCAATTTTAAATTCGACTTGGTGGACTTGCAATCAGAGACGTTCAACGAATATCAGATTTAACGATGGTAAATATAGTAATTATTCAAGTATTAATGCAAAATGTGAACAATTATATAAGTTTTATAAATCTTGAGAATGAATAGAATCGTTTCTGTTTAGTAAGTCATAGAGTTAATCTGATGCATTCTCATTTTTCATATTTGCAAACTTTACTCTGATAGCCATACATTTTATGTAAAGATAGCTCAAGATACAATATTGTCAAGAAAATTTGACAATATTTTTATGTAAATGTATGAAATACAACTTAAAAAGTAATATTTTATTTAATATTGAACAATATTTAAGAAAGTCAAATTATATATTTAATTCAATAATTTTTTCAAAATAGTCATTTTTTTACCGGTACTCCGCATACAGTCAAAGATGATCGAAGGGTTATTTTTACTTTGTAATATGCAAACCAATTTCTGGAAATCATTACACGGGAAAAATAATCTCACAAACTTTACTACATTTTCTAATAATGTGATATTATTGATATAAAGACATAGTACTTATTAGCCGAGTCTAGTAAAAATGTACAAAAATGTTATAAAAAGATCAAGATATATAATACATTTTCATACCCAGTTAAAAAATTCTTATAGAAACATGTCAAAAGCCGCATAAATACTAATAAAGAAGTTAAAATAGAGCTTTCTATCTGTTAATCTTAATTCATCTAATTAAAAACGGGCATTCCATTTGTAAATACATATGTGAACTACCAGATACTTATAGAAAACAATGTCAAAAACCGCATAGTAACCATATATAGGGACCAATAGAACAACTTTCTATTAGTATTTTTGAACAAAGCAGACAATATTTTGATCTTGTAATCGAATAATACTTCATTATTATTAGACGTGTAGTAAAATTTGTTACATTATTATTTTCTGTTTATTAATATATTAAATATTAATTTTATATTTAGTTTATTTATATATTAAAAATAATAGTTTGTTGTAAGCATTTGTATAAAATCTAATCATTTTGGCAGAATTGTACATTTCTAAGGTAACTTCACCAATATTCTTCTTCAATTAAAGAAATGTAATTAATTGCAAACGTTTTATGTAAATATTACATGCGAAGGCTGGATTAGATTTATGCAAATTTTGTGTAAATCATTTGCATAAAGCATGGTTATCAGGGTAAATTTATGAATAATTTTTTAAAATAAGAAGTAATGTTTAATTAAACTTCAATAGGCTCATCAGCTGAACTTGTTTGCACATTTGTAATTTTTAAACAAAATTCGTTATATTATATACAACTTTTCAATTCAATAAAGTGCAAAATTCACTTCAATTAACTACTTTTTTTTAACAACTAAATAACACAAAATATATAAATCGACGCCTCGCACGAATAAACGGTTAACTCAAAAACTGTTTGAAAAGCGGGTTAACTTTAAAAATGTTTGAAAAATAGGCTAACTCAATATTTGTTTAAAAAACAGGTTAATTCAAAATTCGTTTCAAAAACGGTATAAGTCAGAATTCGTCTGAAAAACGGGCTAACTAAGTATTGTATTTTGTCTTGAATTTTGTTTGTGTAAATAAATTATTAATCTTCAACAATTAATAATTAAATCCATTTTTCTGTGTTTTTATTTCTCAATCTTTGGTTTTGCTTCGCTCAAATATTTTTGTATTAATTTTTCAAATCTATTACCAATAAGTACCTAACACGCTTATTAAATACAATTAATATATCATTTTCTTATTTTCATTGTATTGTTATGTTGACAATTTAGTTGAAACTGTCAACATATCAATACAACGAAATGTGTATTCATATTTCAAGAAATTAATTATGCCAATAATTTAGTTAGCCCGTTTTTCGTGCGACTTTGAGTTAGTCTGTTTTTCGCACAACTTTGACTTAGCCTGTTTTTCGTCTGAATCTAAATTATCCCGTTCTCCAACGTCTTTCTGAGTTATACCGATCTACAAACAAAAATTAAGTTATCCTGTTCTACAAGGAATTTCTGACTTATACTCTTTTACAAGCAAATTTTTA
>JABFPJ010000817.1:0-32710 GCA_022817425.1 Gryon sp. ZL-2020 | reverse complement strand
TATTTTAGAAGTTATAGATATTTTTATAAAATGACATAAAGGTAAATGTGGTTCTAAAGAATTGAATACTTGTTTCAAAAAATAGTCTATCCAGACAAATAAAAAAGATATTGGAATTTTAATCTAACATTACAACGAAAACGCCATATGTAAGAGCGAGATAACATGTGTACTACGTGATTCAAAACATTGCTAATATTAAGAAAAAATGTCAATATTTCATTTAATAAATAATAGAAAAACTGCAATCTTATTTTAAACACAAAACCAAAAACTTATTATCGAATTGATACTAATTTAACTCGATTCTGAATTATTTTCATATTTAGTCACTAACTTGACTGTAATAACATCCTTAAAAATAAAAAGACACTAACTCCACTGTAGCAGATCTTAAGAATCATCTTAAGGGATTAATTTATGTTTGTTATAGTTTAGATAATTCAAAGCGCACCTACTCCGGCACATCTTTAGACACGGAGCCGGCGAATCCTCGGCAGGTGGCAGCTCCACTGACACCACCAATTCAAAAAGTTTTATTTGAAAAGTGTCATCGAACGTCGCGGTCAATGAGCCAACTAAAAAGTTCTAAAGTATTCGGATCGTCGTTGGATCAGGGCTTGGACCGGCCAATTCAGTCTCTTAACTTGGACAGTCGGTCAAAACGAATCTGCAAGTCTGAAGAAAGTGCGATTGACGATACGACGTTGAGTTTACCACGCGATGCTTGCAGCAGTCTCAGCAGTAACGAGACCATCAATGACAATATGTTCAAAGACCGACGTAAGTTGGAAAAAAATACTGCTCTTTTAGGCGACCACATTGAAATTTTGATGCCGACTTCGGTGTCAAAGCCAAGGCCACCTTACGAAGTTGCCACAAGTACAAGACAGCGTAGTTCCAATTCAATTAGCAGCTGCGAAATGGCACTGAGCAGCAGTCAGCTCGACGGCGACGATAGTTCGAATGGAAATTCGTCGTCAATTAAGTACGATGAAAGTTATGAGCGTATTAAAAATAACTGCGAAGCACTTCCACTGAAAGAACACAAAGAACAGAGAAAAGTGAGTGGACATAGGAAAAAGGAGGATGAGGAAGAGGAGGAAGATGGAACGGATGACGAGAGAAAACCATTGTTGTACAAAAATAGCGAATCTTGTAAATCACTGGCGGAAGTCATGATGGCTGGAAGCAAAAGACTTACGAGCTCATTCTCGGAACATTGTACAGTTGAGAAAAGTGAGGACAACTTGAGAAGGAGATGCGAGTCGGAATCAAGGTGAATGTTTCACTGAAAACAAAAATATTTGTTAAAACAAATATAACAAACATTTCCTTGTTTAATTAATCGCTTGATGAGCACTTGAATTGTTTACATATAATTTTGTGTATACTTTGCGAAGTTCACTCATCAAAGGGTTAAAGAAAATAAGATAGTATTCTCTAATCAATATACATTGATACATACAATTTATATTACAATTATATACAATTTATTCTTTATTTATTTGTAAATATTTCAATGTATCAATATTTTCCGTGTTATTTGACGGATAAAATTTATTTTTATACTTTTATTCAAATGTTTAGGCTCCATTTTATATAATATACAATTATTTTTTATTTTACTTATACAAAAATGAAAGTTTCTAAATTATATTTTTTATTTCGACCTCCTTAAATACAAATGATTAAAGAACTTTACTTTTTAAGATGATTATGTTTAATTGGTAAGTGTAGTAAAATGATTCATGAGCATATACTGCTGAAGAAATTAATATAAAAAAATACTATTAATTTCTTTCGATAAACTAAAAAACATAATATCTTATCATAAAAGAAGGTGATTTCAAAGGAATTACAAAGCAAAATGTAGGTAAAATAATTCTGATCTTGAATATACACACTTTATTATTATATCTTTACATACATCATAAAAAAAAATGAAAACAAACTTACACACTCGCAGATTTTGCTTGAATAATAAAAACTGATCAAGAATGTATTTACAGGCACGAACCGAGTAAGATAGACACATTATGGGCCTCTGGCAATTACAGTATACCTTTAGAGAATCAAGTTAAGCAGTCATCTTCGATTTCTATGGTAAATAAAAATAGTGCAGTTGATAAATAAATATAATGTTATTATAATAAAAATATTCGAAATAATAACATAAAATTATGAAACATGTTGCAATGAATTTAAAAAATCTCACTTTGCAGACTAACGTCGACAATTCTTCAGGAACGTCGTCGCTGATTGGTAGTGACGAAAGTCAAGCAGATGCCAAAGTCTTTCAGACGAAGTATATAGATTCAATAAGACGAAGCACGGAAAATGTGTTCGCGCGAACGGAAGCGCTTGCTAGTAAGAAAACGAGCTTTAAAGTGATGCGACCGCGCACGTAACTAAACAAAAAAAGTAAAGCAAACAGATAAATTAAATTACATTACCAAAAGGAAAAAAAAGAAATGAAAAAAAGAAAAAGGGAAAAAACGACAGAACACGAAAGGAACACGTTATTTTCGACTCGATTTCAACGTTGAAATATCACGAGAATCACGTGGACCGTTCTTCATATTGTGATACTAATATATTTTTATGTGATACAAGTTACGAAGTTGCACTCCAGTTGGTTTGGTTAAACATAAACTGAATATTTATTTATTGTCAAATTATAAGTTGATTCATTAATCGTAGTTAATTTTGCACTTGCATTTAATGAAATAAATTATGCAAGACGAGTCCTATTAATTTTAATCGGCACTAAATTTTATTTATTCCTACAATAACAATGAAATGAACTTTAATAATAAAAAAATTACTATTTAAATATACATAAATGAACTTGAAAGCAACAACAAAATCAAACGAGAGCGTTTTTAGATTTCACCTTTGTACGTACTTATTTCAAGCATTTGCATTCGAAATTCGACAAAACTGCCCGTAAAAAAATTCGAAGTGATTAAAATAAAGCAAGTAATAAAAGAGCAATGTTTGCGAGAATCTGTAATCTCTATTTTTATTGTGCTCACATTTTGTATACAAAAGTTACCTTCGTACGTTCAAACTGTTTTATCCAGTCAGATGGAAGATTTGTCAAGGCCGGTCATTTGGGCACTGACTTTCCACAGTTTCGATGCGACTTCTGCATCAAGTGTCTTCTTTGGTGTGTAAATTTTACAGTCGCGATAAATGTTGCCGGACTCATTGTCAAGCGTCGGGTCGATGGCACACTTCAAAACCGTTTGCGCACCCTGGATACAAACAATCACATCAGTCATGTCGATTTTAAAATCGCCATTTTTTCGATAAGATTTATAGTGATGAATATTTAGCGCGATTTGTGTACTATTTTCAAATGGAAACTATGGTTTTCCTATCAAATAAAACCTCAGTTGACAGAAAACAATCATACGTTGATCGACTTATTTACCTTATCTTTATTAAATTTAAAAGGTTTTATTTTGTTTATTTATGTTAGATGTTATTTATGTTAATGTTAATTATATATTAGAGTTATAAGCTATTAAATGGTTTAATTGAATAATTTATAATATAATGATTAAAGTTAATTTAATTTCTTAACTATAACATTCTAGCACATTTTTTACAGGCAGAAGAAAGCAATGTGATGTTATTTCATGTGACATATTTGAATATAATATTTTTGTAAATATTTTGTATTTATAAATGAAAGTGAAGCAATAAGATGCATTATATATTTTGATATCTTAGAGATTATACCTGATTTGCTGTACGAAGAAAGAAAAGAGCCACTGGTGGAAAAACTATATAATGGAACCATCGTCGTTTGACATTTTTAAATAAACCGGTGTACGTGAAACCAGGACAAACCGAATATATATTCACCCTCGTGCCTTGAAGTCGTTTCGCCAGTTCGGCCGCAAAAAGAACATTCGCAAGTTTGGAATTACAATATCCTGGATTCATTCGACTTTTTGTAACGATACTCTTTTCTGCATTTAAATTTGAAAAGTCAATGTTACCAGATTCCAGAAGTTTTGACGTTACAATAACGATTCTAAAATATAATAGTTCGTTTATGAAAAAAGGTATTGTAAATATTTGTTACTTTAGTAACAATTATATCTTACCAATTATTATAAGTACAAAAGTAGTTCATACCTACTAGGTGCGCTCTTTTTTAGATGATCTAATAACAAGTTAGTTAACAAAAAGTGACCTAAGTGATTTACGCCAAAGTGAATTTCAAAGCCATCTTGGGTCAAAGACTTATCTTTCAAGGGTACGTAAACACCAGCGTTATTTATTAAGGCGTGGATTTGCGGAAAATCTTGTGTTACTTGACTAGCGAATTCACGAATTGAAGATAAAGATGCAAGATCTAATTCCATGGGAATCTGTGAAAATTATCAAATGATTATTTTAAAATCAACACCATAAAATGCAACATTTAATGTTATATTTTTATTTATATTGTCAAATGTTTTAATTATTAAAAAAAAAGAAAAAAAAACAACTTTTGCTCAAGCACGATTGACTATATTTATGAGTGAAATATAAACAATAGACCTATGTCATATGATTTAAACATATATATCTGTATTAATAAGACAGTATAACTTGGATTGGATCAATAAATTCACAACTTTCAGTAATACATGCTTGGATCATCGACTCGATAATGTTATTCGAAGATGAATTCTGTTTGCAAATCATAACAGCTCAGCAAATTTTAGTTAAGCTGTTTGTCAAACTGGCTTCTTAATATTTTTAAGACATAACTTTTATTATTATTACTTTCATACATAATAATTAATCAATGTATATATATCTAATAAAATAATACATATATAATTAATGTATAATTAATATTTAAAATACATATAATGAATAAAATAACAAAGTTCTTTCTCATTGATAATGAAGTATTTACTAATATGTCAAGAGATATACAGTGAACCAAAATCTAAGTGATTTTTAATATGAAATAATATCATTTATGAATTCATTTAATAAGAGTTAATTTAGATTAAAAAGATTCAAGATCAGTTGAGTAAAAAACATCAATTTTTAAGTTTAGTTTTTTGTAAAGATATTGACGTATCCAACAAATAGTCATATGTCGTTGCACTGTTGAAAAAAGGCCTATGTCCTATCTTTTTATATAGAAGATAGAATGTTTTACAACGATGCAACAACATAGGACCTTATTCGTTAGATACGACGATATGTAACTCAATCGTTCATCGGAAAACGTCGTGTTATCTCTTGCAAATAAAACCTGTTCGACATACAACAATTATTCAATTGTCTTTTACGCTATAATAAGATGATACTATTGATGATATTATAAATAAAATTACAGGTTACAATCAAATGAACATATTTAATTGTTTTATTCAATGAAATAGTAACTTAAATTTACTTAGTTTTTAATTCAGTGCATGGTAAAATTGATTTGTATTTTATGTCGTGAGAGGCTCCTTCAAAATATTTAATACTTATATCTGTTAAATAAGTTTTCTGACTACTAGAATTGAGTTTTATTTTATAAATCAAAATCAAAACTTAGCACGTATTCATAAAAATGATCTAAATGATAACTATCAAGAAGTTACTTAATTGAGAAATTATATCTAAAATTATAGCTTTGTAAAATGATTGTTATAATATAATAAATTGCAAAGTACCAATAATCCCATTGAATGATTAGATTTGATATCGCTAATCGCGTGTCTTGCTTTGTCGAGATCACGACATGCCATGATAACTTTTGCATTGCGTTTATAAAGCTCGCGTGCGACTTCCTTGCCAATGCCAGAATTCGCACCGGTTACAAGAAATACACGGTCTTGTAAATTGATGGTGCACTTGAATTGGCCCCATGCGCGCTCCCGACATTTTCGCAACACCACAATTAACAACGCAAATGGTATCAATACATAACACAACGATGAAACCATACTGTCAACGTGTAACGAGGACAGATCGACTTGTTCGTGTCAAGTTGGCATTGAGAACAAAATTCGCTGTCAATGGCTGTTGCACAAATTCCACTTTTTCGATTCAACTCAACTTCGGTATTCGCATTTGAACACGATCATTGTTTGGCATTGCGTGATTGTGCTTCGCATTTTGCAGCGTGGATGTGCATCTTTGCGCATGCGCAGTATCCCTTTTCCTGTTAATTGAACAAAAAAAGTTTAATGCTGTTTTAATTATTTTGGAGCAAATTCATAATAATTTAGTTAACAAAATATAGTACATTTAATTGATACTTTTTAAGATTTGACAATAAGCAAATGTCTTTTGCTTTGTTTCCATATTTTTCAAATTTAATTTAAATAATAATCTTTTAATACAAATAAAAATAACTTAAAATGAAAAATGTGCAACATGTTTTAATCGAAAACATTTTGTATATTAATAAATAATATTTTAATTATTATTTTAATATTTGTAAGAATATTAAAAAAAATAAAAATGGATGTGAATAAATTTTGAATACGTGCTTAATAATTAAATATTGTTTAACTCTTTAGTTCACACAACCACCACTACTTTTGTTGTTTACTATATGTCGTTATTGATAGATTTGTTATCCTTCATTACCCCGAGTTGGCGCCACATTTCATAAACACACAATCAACAAACACATAAACACCAATACAGCCATAAATTTGTGAAAAACGATGATACACTGAATAATACAATTTTTTTAATGCAAAAAATAAACGTACAAAATATTAACAATAAAGTACATACATTATGAACATAACCTTAAACTTGACCCGTTGTGTACAATATTTGTGTGATTTCGTATTTTAACCCTTTTTTGTGAAGGAGTAAAATGAAAAATAATTAGTTAGTAAAAGAAAGTTAAAGTCAATTAAAAAGAATGTCAGAAGTTGCAAATGTCGTTGAATCGAGAGAAAATGTCGTTGAAAAGAAAAGACCAAAATCACTGCCACTTAGTTTACGGGTGGAAATTCTGAAGCGTTTGGAGAGCGGTGAAAAAATTAGACAACTGAGTTCGGAGTATCAAGTGGCTCGAGGTACCATTCAGCGGATTGTAAAAAAGCGTGATAATATTTTAAAGTATATGAAATCATTGGCAAGCGCTGACACTCAGACTTCGACACTGCATTATCATGGTGTTGAGAAGACGATACTCGAAAGAATTGTCACCTCCTGGTTCTTGCAGAAACGAAGTCTCGGTGAGCCGGTTTATGGATGGGTTATTCAGGAGAAGGCCTTGGAATTCAATAAATTACTTCGGGTATTTCCGTAATTAGTTTTTTCTTTAACAAATTAAATCTATACACAAAATAAATTAAAAAATATATTTTTATTATTACTAATTAAATTAACTTATTAAACTACTTAAACAAGCTAATTAATTAAAAACTAAAAAACATTAAAAATGAGTTAACTTCTTTTCCTAAAAAAAAAAAAACGAACTGTACAAGTATATACAAACATATTCAAACCTCATCTATATTCTAATAAAAATATCCATTATAGTGAAATAAATCATGTTAATATTTTCAGGGACCAACTGGATTTAAAGCTAGCAATGGGTGGCTATATAAATTCAAGTGCAGACACGGAATTCAATCCTTATCTCTGCAAGGTGAACGTGAGCCTCACACAGGTTTGGCGAGTCAAGAATTTCGCGTTGTCTTTACAACATTTATGTTAAAAAATGGTTACAACGAAGAGGACGTTTACAATGCCGATGAAATTGGCATCTGTTACAAATCTCTACCGTCAGTTTTAAACCATAAACAGCGAACAGATATAATGGGTTTAGATGGTTGGTTTAAAAGGGATGATCATGCAACTGTGCTATTTTGCAGCAACATGAGTGGAACGCACAAATTACCATTGTTTATCGTTGGAAAGGAGTTTATCAATTTTGATAATCTCAAAAAGGAAGCACTGCCAGTAACATACGTCGGTAATAACGATGGCATTATGGACAAAATTATGTTCTCCCATTGGTATCAGTACATGTTCTTGCCGCACATGAAATACCGTTCAAATCGCGACAATGAATTGAGACGAGTTGTTTTATTGTTGGACAATGCTTTGCTTCATTTGGATGTTCAAAGTTTACAGAGTGATGAAACGTCTTGTCGAGTAAGATTTTAGTTATTTTTTATTACAAGAATGTTGGATTGAAAAATGAAATATTATATTACGACTTGTAATTTAACACATGTATATAATGTTAATAATATTGCAGATTAAACTTTAGTGTTTTAACATAGGCCATATCATGAAATTATCACTTTTTACAATATATACAAGAAATAATCACATTTATATAATGGAAAAATGTATGTTACTAAATATTTTCTATTTAAATTAAATTGAAAATTAGTAGTTTCTTTGAATATTTCTATAAAATAAAGTTAGTAATGAAGTAAGAAAGTTAAAGAGTTAAATAGTTTTTTAGAAAAATATTCATTTATTTGATTAAAAATTAAAAGTAAAGTATTTTATAAAATATGACAGTAACACAACGAGTTTGTTTCATACATCAACTTATTGTTGTCATTACTTTAAATAATAAATAATAATTAAAACATACTGTATATAAACAAGAGAATACTATCTTATCCTTCTTAAGAAAAATAAGTTATCGAACTAATTGATAAAATGAATCTCATTGAATTCCAGGTAATTCATTTACCAACAAACGTTGCGGCTCCGGTACAACCAATGTGCCAAGGAATTATGGAGAGAACTATCAAGCACTATCGTACGCGTATGCTTAAGGATCTTTGTGCTACGTTTGATTCGGATAGTGAAAGTTTTTTAAATGACTTGAATATAACGAAATTTTGTCACAAAATTGCCGAAGCGTGGGATAAGATACCGAAAAGTGAGCTTCGAGCTGCGTGGAATAAAGTTTATAAGATGAAGAAATGCGCCAAAGAATTAAATAATTCGTATCAGGAATTGGTGGATCTTGTGGATGAAATATCGCAAAGTGAGGAAACGGTTACGGAAGAAAGTATCAAGGCTTGGGTTACTGAATCAACTCCTGGATGGAAAATTATGACCGATGAAGAGCTTACATTTTAGTAAGTATTGCAAAAAAATTACTCATCAATGATCCATGATTAATGATCAATGAATGATCTAAGATCTATGATAAATTATTCATTACTCACGATCTATGATCAGTTACACGATTGATAGTTTATAATAAATGATATATGATTAATGATCCACGATAAATGATTTATAATGAATGATACATGATCCATAATTAATGATCTATTTTAAATGAGTTATGATACTTAATGATAGTAAATGTATAATCTACATCGTTTTATATAAATTAATAATTGTTTATAAATCAATATATGATATATAATCCTTGATTTATGATAAACGATATTGAAGCCCGATGATAAATAATTTGTTATGTTAAATTGATTATTTTCAGTATAACAGGACTATCTGCAACTGTAAAACAAGAACCTGAATCCATGGAAACCGAGGATTGTGATCAAAATATGAACACGGATATGCAAGATAGTAAGTTAGGTATTTTGGAACAAGCGCAGTGCGACGTTTCAGTGGTAAACAACATGTCTGCGCACAATGCTCTTTTGGCACTAAAAACTGTCACCGATTTCTGTGAACATCGATGGGAATTTGACGAACACGACATGACGAATCTCACGAGAATCCGAGATACATTGATGCGCATCGTATCCAACGAAAGATAATTTCTACGTGACATTACTCGTACGTCTGTAATCATATGAAAATTTATAAGATAATTTTGGTATAAAATCATTAATCTATGATTAATGATTTACGATCTGCGATAACTGATCTTTGATTCATAATCTATGATTAATGATCTATGTGATTGATGGGTGCATATGTAAATAGAACATATCCTTCTGACTGATATTTGTATTTTTACATCCGAGGAAAAAGTACGAATTTTTTAATTTTTTCAAGTCGATGAGTACATACTAACTGTTGCAAATTTTTGTTTTGTTTTTTTTTCTCGCAAATTTGTAATGTCCCGTGCGCTTTCAGTCAGGTATAGTCACGTTCAAAAGTTTATTCTATAACTCAAACATTGAACTGAAATATTGTTATATTAATTTAATTGAATAAACAATTTAATTAATTTAATTAATTCAATAAGTTCAGTTTATTGAATTAATTAAATTAAGCTTAAGAGTATGATTTGCATTTGTTTAAGTATTAAAGATATCCATGATAAATAGTTAATTATAATTTATCAACAATAAACTATCAGTGATTAAGAATTAATGATTGAGAATTGTTGATTAATGATAAAATTACATCAAAACATATTAGATGTTATAATTTAACTTAACGTGACAATTATAATTTTATATTTAGTAATTGAATAATGTAATTATTAGACAATGGCGCGAATAATTTAATTGCTCGTTTTTGCGTTGATATGTATATTAAACTTATTATTACAATTGTTTGTTTGATTGAAAGTTTGTTTGATTTTATAGAGTTTATGCATTTGATGTAATTCAACTACCGCGCCTTTCGTGACGTCACAGCAGATCGCAGCTGATGCAGTTTTGTAAAACTGTTGTAGAAACAATGGCCTTGCTTGTGACGCGCGCGCTTTCTTTGTCGAAAGCCTTTTCGGGAAAACAGTCGCATGACATACGCGATAAAGTATGCACTTCTGATCAAGTGTCAAGTTATACTTTTTTTCATGTCACATGACTGTTTTTCATTGTCGTTTTTCAAATGCAATTATTTTGATTGTATGATATTTTGTTATGAACCAATACAGTCATTCTTTTTAATTACTTCACAAGTGCTCGCGTTTAATTTAAATATTTCAATGATTTAAATAAAGTTACTAGTTTGTTTTGTTTATTTAAATTTATTTACAGAATGTGGTTTAATTGTAATTGATTTTCGGTGTTAAAAATTCATTTGTTATGTAATTAAATTTTCATCGATTATTGGAATTATTTAATTTGATTTGTTGAGCGATGGATCCGCAAGTCACAGTGAGAAAACCATTTTCGCGCATCGAACCGCCGCTGTTTATGTGGGTTTTCGGTCAAATTGTCGCAGGTTTTTGAATTTATTATTTTCATATATTCATATATTTACATGTTTTTTGCAATAATAACTAAGTGTAATTAAGTTGATTGCAACATTGTTTTATTTCAGATGTGTAACTTTTATTTATATATTTAACATGAAAAGTATGTACATAGTCATTTAAATATCAAAATGTAAAAAAGGAAACTTTTGCATTAATTAAATAAATTTATATACAAAGTTGAGAATAAATTTCAGTTTACAATACTCATTTCCTATCAATTTAGCAACATATTGCGTTTGTAATTATAATTTTATTACAAGAATATCTATAGACATATCTAAAGATACAATACATTTCTAGCATAATTTTTATTAATAATGGGATGTGTATACGAATTTTTTAAAAATAATATCGTGTATTTTCGATAAAAAATATAGTTTAAAAAGTGTTGAGATATTAAAAATTGAGAAAATGAGCGCTTATTAACATTAGATAAAACATTAATTAAAGACAATGCTTTCATGAAATAGTGTATTATTAAAGAAGAACGTTATGCCAAAGATAATGATATTTACAAGTAGCGAAATTATTATTATGATAATTTGTTTAATACTTATGTTCATATTGAGTCATATTGAAATGATTAAAGATGAAAATACTTTAATTAATGAGAAAATGATTACAATTACGTGTATGATTTTGCAATTGCACTATCTTTGAATATGAACAAAATGTATCAAATGCTTTGTTTAATCCACTTGCCTTATATTCTAGTTAAAGTTTATCATCTTTTGATATCCTAAATTATTGAAATGAATGTGTTAGCATTTTCATTTTCAACTATAAACATGTGACTGATATGAATGATAAATGATTGATAAATTTAATTCAAATGTGAATTAATAATTTGTATGTAATAATTATATGTATGATTTCACTGTTACAATTTTAATGTTACAGTTGTTATGTTACTCAAGAAATCTTTAGCAGAAGTACTGAATGGAGAATTAAATTAACTTAAACTGAATCCAATTCAGTATTAGTCTATATTAAATATACATTTCAAAGTTAATTTGTAAATAAATGTTTAATGGGTTGATAAAAATATCAATTATGTATATTAAAATGACAATTTTTAAATATTTGTATAGTAATATTAATACCAGATTGGTTTTACTATTTGAAAACATAATAATTAATCTAACATTGTTTTTTTATTTAAACAAATTCATTCTGAATCATGAATCAAAAATTTTGAATTCATGAATCCAACATTCTCATGGTCAGCTTAAATTTGATCTGCATTAGATATTTATTTACTTTAATTATATAATAATATAAATAAAATATAAAACATGCATCAGTGATAATGTAATAACTTAAATATAATAATAAAATAATTTGTTTAGCCAACATCTTAACAGATCTGATAATATTCAAGACTTGTCTAAATCTGCCCGCTGATAAGAATGCAAACTGCACATTGCTGCACACCAACAGCAGCAATCCCTATGCCATGGCATTGGAGCAAGAAATTCAATCGCACATCAGCGGAGTGATGATTTTCAGATCCGTAATGACAACTCTGATGCCAGCCTTCACCGGTCTCTTTTTAGGCACTTGGAGTGACAAATACGGCCGAAGACCGGTGCTAATAATGTGTTACTTTGGTCCAACAGTGACATTTCTCTTATTAACAATTTTGTGCAATTACAATGTCAATGTCACAGCATTGATGCTGGTCTTCATTCCATTTGCCCTGTTCGGTGGCTGGTCCAGTGTCATCTTGTCGTCACTCTGTTACATCACCGACACAACTCCGCCGGAAAAGCGAGCCATGCAGATGGTCTTGCTTGAGGCAACTTTTGGCTTTGCAACTTTTGTTGGTATTTTTACGGGACCATTTTTACTGAACATTGGCGGATATTCTGCGGTCTTTGGCACTGCGGCTGCCAGCTCAATTTTGGCCACCATTTATATCTTCTTCTTTTTAAAGGAAACAATAGCGCCTCTGGAAAAAGTGATTTTCTTAATGTATAATCCCTGATAGCCAGATTTATACAATGCTTTTTGTACATTTTCTGTGTACTATTAAATTTGATTATAAATCTAATTCAGTCGAATTTAAAAATTAAATAGATCGTGTACAAATGATTGAAATAGTATATTACGTACCAAGGGAGATGAGATCGGGTAAACAAATTTCCGATCATCTCCCATGTTGCGTACTATATTTTTCGTTACGAGGGAGGGAAAAAAGCCATTTTCCTAAATCTCCCTAGGGAGGAAAATGGCATTTCCCTCCCCGAGTAACGAAAATTCTTTTTCCGTATTGGCGAATTCGGAAATTAAGAATATTTTGTATTAAAAAAGGACGCACTTATATGCCTTGAATTATTTATCTTTTTTTAATACAAAATATTCTTAATTTCCGAATTCGCCACTTGATAAGAACATTCGACTTCCCCTGAGATGTAAACTTCGGCTGTAAACAGAAATACTATATTATACGCAACAAGGGAGATTAAATCGGGAATCCGTTTTTCCGATCGAATTTTAAGAATCGAGCCGAAGATGAGATTTGTAACCGCGACAGAAACGGATTTCTGATAATCTCCCATGTTGCATCTGATATTTATCGTTACAAGAGAAGGAAAAAAAACCTAAACCTAAAACTCTCTAGAGAGTGAAATGAAATTTCCTTCCCCAAGTGAAAAAAAGAATTTTCGTGTTTATTTCCCTTGGGAAAAAATATGAGTGAGTTTCTTTCTTAAGAAACGTCCTCTTGGAAGAACCAAAAATGTTTCTCTCTCTAAAAACGAATACGAAAAATAGTAATTTATTCTCGTGCACGTGCGCCCTTGATACATAGTGTATTATATAACGTTTGGAAAAATCTCAAAAAAAAAAAAGAAAAGAAATTAATCAAACAAATATGTATAAATGTCATACGCCACTTATTTATTTTTTGGAACGGCTTGATAGTGGCTACTAATCAAAAACAAAGTTGTCCGACTTGAATTTACAGTTGCTAACCGCTATAAAACTACATAAAAAAAAACATAAAAATATATTTTAAAAAGTTACAATAATAAGTGTTTATTCAAAGTTGAATAAACTTTCTTTTAGTGGTAAATCATTTACATAAACGTTGGCTATTAGGGATATTTGATGGAAGTTATAATTGATCCATTATCGATATGTTATATTAATTCAGAATTGTATTGTTACAGCCGAAATATCTTGAAATCTTCAACATTTACGTGGTGAAGGATTTGATAGTGACAATATTTCAAAAGAGAGTTGGATATAATCGAGTTGTTGTCTGGGCTTGTTCATTTGCACTGATGATTATCGTTATGGTCACAGATGGCGATTCGTCCATTGACTACTTGTTCGCAAGTGCAAGACTTGGATGGAACGTGTCGGATTTTGCAAATTTTTCCGCAACTTCGGTTGCACTTGGCATAGCTGGGGCTATTATTGCAACTAAACTTCTACAAGAATATTTAGGTGAAATACCTACCTATGATTTATAAAATGCAAGAAAAAGAGACTGATTATTTAAAAAATTAGATTAATGTTTATTTGCAAATTACAGGATTATCAGAAATGGTCGTCGTTATGATAACAAATATGTTTAACATAACAAATCAACTGATTAAGTCCTTTACATTACAAACTTGGCATTTATATTTGGCTGCAATCTTTGCCATGTTCAATGGGGTTTTCAGTCCGATGATACGCAGTGTTTTGTCAAGGTCAATTCCTTCACATGAAGTTGGTAAGATCTGTAATGTTCAATTGTCCTTTTCATTTGATTTGATTATATAATCTAAGACAAATATTTGCATGAATAAAATTTGTATTTTTTTAAGATTGAAAAAAAAAGAATTGTACATAATAGGTAATTGTAATTTTCCTTTGCGGAAACACAGTGCAATTATTGTGTTATATGTCATGATTTAATAGATGTTTCCGTCTTTATCTAATGTAACAGGTAAAATCTTCTCTGTCACTGTGTTTGTGGAGATGACTGCCGCAGCTGTGGCTTCGCCGTTTTACAATTTTCTATACTCGAGTTACCATCCACCAGTGTATCCATGCCCAGTGTGGATTTTATCAGCATGTTTTATTGCTCTGATGACGATCGTGTGTTATTTCATCCGGATGTATGAACAGTCTTATCGCGAGGTCGAATATAACACACAAAATAATGTACAAACTAACGAGTGCGAGCAATAATTACCGAAACAATAGATTGTTCATTAAATTCAATATTCTCTTTGAATATACTTATATGAATTAATTATACATTTTAGATCAATAGAGAGATTAAAATGTTTATTCTAATAAGAGTAAATGCTTTTGAAATGTTTATATATTTGTGCATGTATATATAATTTTTTATAAACTTTTTTTAAACTTCGAAATGAAGTTGAATGAAAATATGAGAGAAAGCATTTATTTTTATTAGAATACCATGTGATATTCACGAATTATTGCATAATTTTGAATCTGTGATTCGTCGCACAAATTGTGATATTAATTTTATATTGGGGGATGATGTTTATCATTATTTGTAAACGTATATCACAATCGTCAGTATTATTTATATGAATTTCTGAAAGAAAGTGTTTAGAATATCATCGGAACGAATAAGTATAGCGATCTGTATAATATAACTAAAATATTGTGCAAATAAATTTAGTTCTAATTAAATATCAAACATCGAGGACTTTATATAATTTTGAAATGGTTTCATTTGATTTTAATTTGTCAGAGTTTGTAATAAGAAATAATAAGACACACTGGTGTTGACAATCTGTAAAAATTACAGTTGCTATTTAGTTATTTGTATGAAATTATAATTAGGTTTAAGGTGGAACCACGATAAATGAAATTACTAAGGTTTTGATATCATTGAAATATTTAACGTCAAAGTTAAAGGGATATCCAAGTGAAATCTAAGCTAAAATCTGCAATTATGAATCATATACAAACATGAAGTTTGTATATGATTCTTATCAGTAAGCTGAATATTAAGAAACTTATGCAAGAAGTGTAAACCAATTTGCAACCGATTTACTCGCTTTTTAAAATATTTGTTCCGAAAGAATAGAGGACGGACCATCCTCTTGACCTGGTTTGAGCGGACCGCTTAAGCCAGATTTTTGATATTTATTAAAGGAAAACAGTTATTACGATTTTTTGAAAAAATTTCAATAAATGAGCAAGAAATCGCTTACTTTCTAGTTAATCATTTATAACAAATTGTTACAAATTATAAATCAAAAATCAATCTTGTATCAAATTTGTATCAAAAAACTATTTTAGAAATTGAAGATCATAAGAATTAAAAAGTCAAGAAAAGAACTTTTAAAGTGTATTTTGTGTAATATCCCTGCACTATCAAAACTAATTATTAAACAATTTTTATTTTTTATTAAAACCAGGTTGGATGTCCCCTTAAATTAATATATAATGTATACATGTATGTTGTATAGGCATGATTATAATGCATAATTCAAACATTTATAATATTTAACACTCATCCATAGGTGAGGCATTTAGCATCTTTGTTACGCTGCAAGGTTTTCACTCGAATTTCATTGTCTCATGAGTTCGAAGCACTCATCTCAGCTAGATAAGGATTAATGTACAAAAAATGAAGAACTAACTAAATAATATATTCAGTTCATTAATTTTTGAAATAAATTAAACTTAAACTTTATTTATAGAGTCATACATGGCTAAAAATATTCTTAAAATTGAAATATAGCATTGTTGCAGTTTAACAAAGAAGTAAAAATCTCAG
Organism: Gryon sp. ZL-2020; assembly: GCA_022817425.1. Classification (NCBI taxonomy): domain Eukaryota; kingdom Metazoa; phylum Arthropoda; class Insecta; order Hymenoptera; family Scelionidae; genus Gryon; species Gryon sp. ZL-2020. The sequence continues at coordinate 15,818 of JABFPJ010000817.1, read as the reverse complement.
TTATTAAGCATTTTTCTCAGTGAAATGCATTTTTTCTTTAGATGGAATATTAATTTATTCTTTAAGGGGATTCTCCACGAAAATGGCTATTTTCGTCAATTTCAGTGCAATCGCCTTGATTTTTTGGTGATTAGTAGAGTTCAGGTCCCTAAATAATAATATGTATTAAAAACCGAAAAAAAATCATTTGTTTATGAGTTATTAACAAACAAATGTTGAAAAACGCCCATTTTTAAAAAGATACTGAGACCTTAAATTACAAGCAATTTTATTTTTATTGGCGCCATTCTGTTCCTTATTTAGAGAACTAGGTAAATTACGGACGGATTTTTAATAACTATTAACAAACAAAAGTTATGGACAATAATGTGAAATCAAGCCAAAAAACGCCAAAAAAACGTGTTTTCTTTTACTTTATTGTTTATAACTTTTTTTATTAATAGTTATTCAAAATCTGTCCGTAATTATCCTAGAGGATTGAATTCTGAACAGTTTAAAACAAAAAAAAGCCAATCGGATGAAAATTGAGCTCCCACCAACATTTCAAATTTGGAAAATCGATAAAAATTAGTTTACGAGAAAAACGCATTTTAAAGTTTCACATTCATTTTCTGTGGTTTACATTCTTAATTGATTTAAAAATACATAATAATTTTATTATTATGATGATAATAAACACAGATGATGATTGTCAAAAAACATCATAAAATCTAATGTTTTTAATTTTATTTGTCACAAGACAGCAAAAAAAACCTCCGTAAAAGCATTTCATCCGTCTTTGCATCGATGTGCATAATTATTAATTTCATGCATTTTTAAAGAGTGTTTCAAAAAAATAAAAGCATCAAATGAAAGAGGACTTTTTAAAGTATCCGAAAACTCAAAAAAAAGTTTTTCAGTTTTTTTTCGAAATTTCGTCATTTTTGCGTGGAGAGTCTCCCCTTAAATGAAACTGTAAAAATACCCAGATAGCGAATTGTTGCAAATATTGCAAAAACTTAACCTTTTTTAAAAGAAAAAAGGTTATGCGAAGTAAATGCGTAAAAAATTAGTTAAACACGATTCTTTACACGTTTCTCTATATGTATGCAAAATTTAAACGCTCCGACATTTCTTGACATTATCTATGTTTGTTAAATGGGAACTCCTTTATACCCGTCTTAAAGTGCCAACACTTCCTTAATATTGAAACAAAGTGTAGAAAATATTATAGAAAAACATTCTACAATGTATTTAATTTTAAAGAAAATTTTGTTCCACAAGTATTTCTGTAAAATTAATGCAAATATTGATCAAATTGATCACTGCAACACCAAGTGTCTCATTTTTGAGACACGAAAACCGTCTCAGTCTCAGTCCTAGTAATATTTGTTAAGTTATTTCTTTACGTGTATAATAAATAAATGAGCAATTCTCTTTTATTTTTAATAACTAAGTTACTATATTGTTTATGTCCAAACTTTTTGTGTAATGTTTTCATGAATATTGTCCATCACTATTAAACAAATTGTTTTTCGTCACAATAATGAAGAAAATTACAAGAAGAAAATTGAAGAAAAATACATCAATGTATTTTATATTAAAAAAAATCATTCTTGCAATTATGTATTATTAAAATACTGAAGTGAAAAATAATAATAATATATGAAACATTTAACAGCTAAATAAATATATTAATACATTCGTATTAATATATTTATTAATACCGACTGTATTTTCAACCAAATTAACATCCAACATTTTTTACTTTCATATACAGAAAAATTACTATTTTAGATGACAAATTTTCTAAATGCAGATTTTAAAAAATGCGTTTTTCTTTCTTGCAAGAATATGAAAAAGTCTTTTTTCAATTTGTTTTACTTTTAGCCAAGTCTACTAAAAATGTATGGAAATAATATAATAAAAAGAACAGGATATATAATACATTTTCATACTAAATTAGTTGAATTATATTATTAAAACAGACAATATTTTGAACTGTCCTCGAAATTGAACTTCAAATTTTGCTATCTGGGTATAAATCCAAATCCAAAAACTTTTTTTAATGGTAAAAGTTATAAATTAAAAACCTTAAATATTAGTTGCTTACATCAAATGTTTTTGTTTATGAAATATGTTCAGTTGTAACATTTAGAATATTTGAAAATGAGAGTTGTAGCAGTTTCTTTTGTGAATGACTGTCATCATAGTTCCACCTTAAAAATGATGTGTTGTAATTGCCTTTGAAAAGAGGTCCATGGAGATAACGAAAAATCCAACAGCCTTCATTCGTAATGGTCTTTGAACTGTAACTATCACCATGTTGCGCATCATTGGCACGTTGCCTTCCTCGGTCCAGCGACTGCAAAATGCAGCGTCCAGACACCGTCTGCTCTACGTACAAATTAAAAATTACAATTTTACTATATAAAAGTCAATACTTATTTAAATATAAACTGCATTGTAATTGTGATATGTTCAAACGAAAAAAGAATAAACTTCAATTATTAAAATTATACCTCAGTGTCTATAAATTCACTGCTCCAAGAAATCAGAAAGGCTTGTTGTAATTTAAAAAACATGTAAATCATCAGTCGCAGAGCTTGCGCAAAAGACGTCATCTGTTAGAATGGAGGGAAAATGACGTTAAGAATAGTTCTTTAAATGTTAATTGTATATTCCCTAGTAGAATTTTGAACTTCGTTGCACCTAAGGTCTTCTTGGGCATACTTTATTCCAAGGTTGGACCAACCTTGGCCCTATATGTATACTTGTATAGGATTTGTGTGCAACCCACACTGGTTTAACCCTAGAACTGCAGACTTATGTTTTTTACCTCTAACTGCAGACTGGGACATTCTAACTCTAACTCTAACTGGGGCAGAAATATACCCCAAAGTTTAAACTACGATTACTCCGCCATTTTTCAATGAAAAAGGCTCCTGTTTTTTTTTTTATTTTCTTCGTCTTTTTGTGTAAAATATAAATATTAAAAAATTGAGATTTTTTTTGTTATAAAATTATATACGAAGGAGTTAATGAAAAAAAAAGTAAAAATGGTGAAAAATGATATTACCCCAACTATCACTGGGGTAGAAATCTACCCCAGTCTGCAGTTCTAGGGTTAAAATACTTACCTATACAAATTATCGAGTTAGGTATTTCCAATATGGGCCTAACGAGGTTTACCTGGCATTGGATATTCGATAAAATCCATATATAGTGGCTAACATCGTATTGGAGATACGACTCCTACTGATTCATCATATTTTCATACACACGTTTTACTAAACTGTTTCGTAATAATTTTTTGTCATAAAATAACTTTATATAGAAATTCGATAGAAATTCCTAAACAGTCTAAATATATTTATCAAATTAACATATATCCCAGCATTACAATACTTTCTTGTAAATTTAATAAAAAATTTCTTTTAGCGCATAGTTTGCCCGCACAAAGTCCTATACATGCAATGTATATAGTTATGCGTTTCATACGTGTATTGGACCACAACAATATGGCTCTGGTTAGACCCTATATTAGCCATACTTTCCAACCTTGCTATAAATGATACAACATTGGGCCTATATTGGCCCAGTCCAAGCTTACCCGTAACTAGGACTTCATGAATTTAGGACCTGTTTTTTATCTGGGCAAGCCTTGTTCAATTTCTACTAGGGTTGTATAATTGTACCTGAGACGCTTGATAAACTTGTCCACAAACGATAATCGACGATGATATGAACATCCAAATGACAACGAGTCCATAGAGCGTTTGTAAATTGTTCTTATGTCTCATTATATTTGCGTGTTTCTTAACACATGCGCGAAATTGGTGACTGTATATTTGTCGATTCGAGTAATCAAGTTCATAAAATTGTTTTGTTATTAAGCGTAGTTGTCCGCAGATGAGGACAATGTAGAGACAGTAGAGCGAGTCGATGCTCATTGAAATGGCGCAGATGCTTAGAGACGTCCAGGATTCAATTAAGTAGGTGAAGATGAAGAGTTTAATGTCAGAACGATAGTCCCAGGGATAACTAAACATTCCATTCAACAATTTAGACATAATTTGTTTAAACTTATCCATCAACTTACTTCATTATCTTTCAAAAATGACCTGCTCGGTAAAATGGTAACTTGCTTGTGATAAACAAGCAGTATGATAAGCGGCGTTATTAGATGTGATATGCCAATAAATAGCAAAACACCACTGAAAATGTACGATGGTCGGCTAAAAATTTTGAGTCTGTATAAAAGGAATGGCACTTTTTCATCATCCAACAGTTCCTTTTCAAAATTGTCGACGAGATCATCATTCAATTCCCTAAATTCGTGCCGATAGTACATGAAACTGAATATCTACGAAACAAGAGAATTATACAAAATAAAAGGTAAATGTCCCAGTTTGCGTTAGTTTTCAAACATTTATATTTATTACAATTTAAATATAAAAAAAACATATTAAAATGGGTATTTTATAAATCTGAGAACATGGTTTCATATAAAAATACATATTTGCACCGACAAATATTTGTGTACTTAAAATTATACTTAATACAAAGGACATCCATTGTGAATATTCCTCATAAATTTTGTAGCTCACTCAGAGGAAATTGATATGATAATTTATTATAAGTAACATTAAAATTTACTATGTATAATACTGCTTTTGGGACGTTGCAAAAAAAGAACAAATTTCACTATGAAACGTAGTAAATTAAATATATGAAAGTAGTGATTTGTAGCAGTATTTATTTCAAACATTGCTACTTTTAAAACTAATTTTACTATGTTTTATAGTAAAATTTGTTGTTTTCTTGCAACATCCCAAGAGTAGTATTATTCATATAGTGAATTTTAATATCAGTTTTCTCTCAGTGCAGATGTTCCATTTTTTAAGCTTCATTAATAAGCCATTAATTGGCAAACAGAATTTTATAATAAGTTCAATTTATGTTTAATTAATATTGTATTATGCTTAAATATTAAAAAAAAACACATTGTAATATAATATAATATTACAGTTGACAAAATTCATTGACGATATAATATACAAATTGGTACATTCGCAAGCTTTATATATTGTGTTAATTACTTCTTTAAATAATAAAATATTTAAATACAAAAATCGTTTTCGTACAACTTATTGATCATCTTATCATTTTATACCCTTTTCTAAATTATTTTGTGAATTTGTAATCCAATATTTCGTATTTAAAGTCAAAATTATTCTTAAAGTAACACAAACTAGGGCATATACCTTTTATATATATTTTTAATTAAAAATAAATTTAGGAAATAATAAAATAAAACCTTAATTATAATTGTGAGATAGCTTCCAGCATAGCCGATGGCCTTAATAACATAATTGAATTGTTTTATGTTTATTATACAAAAGTTAATAGTACTTGTAATACAAATGATCGCCGCGCAAGTAGTTAGGAGTAGCAACATCTTTTGCACTAATCCACTGTTACTATAAAAAGCACGAAAACCAACGGGTTTTTGCATCAAATATATAAAATGAACAAATGCATAATAGTCTTTTCTACGACTTGCCATCGTGCATGTGTTAGTGAAGAAATGCCGGGTTATAAGACGAAGCTTTGCGTGTTATTAAGGAGTTTTCATAATTGATGATAATAGGTCACAAACTTGATTCGCGATGCACCGAAAAATTGCATTTTTTATCGAAAGATAATTTTCCACTTAAACATGCGAGATTTTCTTTTTCCATGAACAGGTAAGGGTGAATACGGAATGTTTTTTCCTTTTATGAAATAAATGTAACGATTATTGAATTACAGTAATTCTACGATTTATAAGTAGTCATTTTGAACGAAGATTATATTAATAGAAGTTGGATTATCAATTTAAAAGATTAGTTTTTAATAACAGTATGTAAGATTAGATTAATAACAATAACGTCTTATAATTAGTTAATTTGTTTTTTATTTTTCAGTTAACTTTCAAACAAGTGCCGCGGATTAAATTGAACAAATATCATATGAATTTATCCAAATTTTTGATTTATGAAAAAACGTTTTTTTGTCACGCGGTGCCAAGAGGGGAATTTTTTATAACCAATGCGGTTTTTAAAAACTGCATTGTCAGTTTCCTTGTAACAAAAAGTATCGTTTGCATCATGTGAAATAAACGGACATTCTTTTTTTTCACACGTGTATCGAAAACACGTCTTTTCTTCCCTCAAAAGTGGGACGAAAGTGGCACTTTCTCTCTCTCGGGAGGGAAAGTTTGTATAACTTAAATAAGTGAACCTCATAAAGTCGGCAAACTCATAAGTGAAATAATCTTACTCGTGTGAGATTTCTGCACTCGCCTTCGGCTCGTGTATCAAACCTCACACTCGTCTAGAATCGGCAACTTTTCTCCCTAGTTCAGAAATATACGATTTTTCCGCGAAAAGTGGGATAAAAGTAGCACTTTCTCTCCTGAGGGATGGAAGGTAACTATAGTGATGGAATAGTATATTCCTCAACTAGGGAGAAAAGTTGCCGATTCTAGACGAGTGTGAGGTTTGATACACGATCCGAAGGCGATTGCAGAAATCTCACACGAGTCGAATCGGCAATTTTTCCCTAGTTGAGGACGATATTTTTTCTCACCAGTGTATCGGAAAGGTATTTTCTTCGTCGAAAAATGGGATAAAAGTGGCACTTTCTCCCCAGAGGGATAGAAAGTAACTATAGTGATGGAAAGTATCTAGAGTGATGGAAAGTAACTAGTTAAAAAGAATTTGTTTCACTTATTTAAGTTAAACATACTTTCCCTCCCGAGGGAGAGAAAGTGCCACTTTCGTCCCACTTTTGAGGGAAGAAAAGACGTGTTTTCGATATACGTGTGAGAACACCCGTACGGAAAAAAATATAAGTCAAAATATATGTCAAAATATATAACTTTTTGCCGCTAAAATATACTTGAAAATATATTTCAAATATATTTTTTTATATGTAAATATATTTTTGCATATATTCTACAAATATATTTTTACTTATATTTTTACAAATATATTTCAGAAATATATTTGAAATATATATTAAATATATAACTTTTTGCCGAAAATATATGTGCACATATTCACATATATTTCTGCATATATTTTCAAATATATTTTGTTACGTTAGGGCAAGTAATTAGTTGTTGTTGTTGTTGTTGTTGCCTTTTACTGGCTATAAACGCTTGCCAGACCAACTGGACCCTGCTAAATTAATTAGTTAAAAATAATATTTTTTGTATTAAGGGAGACGAAGACAGAAATTCGCTTCCTTGTGCGAAGTTTACAATCCGAGCCGAAGGCGAGGTTTGTAGATATTGGTTATAGATTTAGTAATGAAAAAATAAATAATAAAGTTATAAGTTTAAATTCTTACTCTTATTTTTTTAATTCTGGATCGGCTACAGGCACAAGATTTGACTTTTTATTGCTGATTTGACACTTGATCTCATTTGATGGTTTTTGACTTCATTAATTTTATCCCACATTTTCTTCATTATAAATACGAAAATTTTCGGGAGGAGAAAGTTAATGTGACAGATTTTATATCCTATACTTAACTTTTTAAAAATAACTTTTATACAATTTCTGTTGCAAATTTTATTAATAAAATTTCATATGGGAATTTATAAGAACTGTCAATACACTTTAACGAGGGTTTGTATATTAATTTATTTTCTTAATTAGTTTTACTTCGATAAGTCAAGAAATCGAAATTTCATTTTGATAAAAAAAACCTGAATTGGGTGTAAATTGCATATTTTAATATGCACTTAATGTAAAAAATTAACTTCTTTAAAATTATCATAACAATTGTTAATCAAGTAACAAATTTTGATTTTTTTTAATTCTTCAAAAAAGAAGAAACTTTTTCGAACTTTCTCGAAAGTAAATTGTCTTTTCAATGAGTGCTTCTTAAAGTGCGAAGATTTCATCTTTAAGTAAAAAACTTTGAAAACCACAATGGGAAATGCTATAAAGTTATAACCATTTGAATTTTGGCAAAATTATGAAGGAAAAACGTTCTGTTTCTTTCTTTCCTTTTTTTCAAAGTGTGATAGTCTAACACGTTGAGATGTACTCAAGATTATTTTATTTATTTTGGAATACTATTACTTTTGAAGATATGAAAATTTAGGAATATATGTATTATAACAGAATTACAGATAACATAAAATATTTTTTTATGAACTTTCTAAATAAAAGCCCTATAAATTTCCATTTTCAATGAGGAGATTGGATAAAAATTGATTATTGCAATGGATGCTACACAATGAAATTTTATTTTCCAAAATATCAATTTTAGTTTATTAGTACTTATATTAATATATTCAAAAATAAACCTCTATTTACATCTTTCTTGAATTATAAGATGGAAGTTAATTGTATTATTTCGAAATGTAACCCTTTTGGGCGCAACAGGATATGTCATTCCTCCTATAAAAACTAGCCATACATACATTGTTAGCCTATTTAATTATTATTAATATTTTATTTATATTAATTAATATAATATTTATATTCTTCTTAAACTATAAACTTCTTAATTTTGAGATTATTTTCTTAGGTATTAACAAAGTTATAATAGTTTGAAATCTGAGGTGGGTTGTCGTTATCCCACCGGTTAGATAGAAGCTTTACTTATGACATCTGTGACAAATAATTAAAATAATAAATGCAATTATATTACAAATTTTCAAGAAAAATGAATGCATTTAATGTGCCTGCACCCAAAAGGGTTAATAATAACTGTAAGATTTTGATTTCGTCTAATATCTTCTATTCAAATTACTCTTCCAAAGTTTGCAGCAAGAAAAAGTAAGACACTGCACCATTGATGATCTGCAATTAAATAGTATATTTTATATCCAAGTCACATTTTCACGAATAAATGATTTTATTATTAACTTACGGCAGTGAATGCTTCTATTGATACTACAAAAAACCCCATTACTTTTAAAATGATGTTTCGTTGCATAATGACCATTATCATATCTTTTACAATCAGCTTCTTTCCAAAATCTGTCCAATTGCTATTAAAAGGAGATTTTAAGCATACATCACTCTATGAAAAAAATAACATTTTATATTATATAAGATTTTCCATCTAAACTGATAACATTCAAAATTAAAGAATTCATGGACTTTTGTTTTATATTTTCAGATCTTAAAGTCTCAAAGATTTTTCTAAACTTTTTAATAGAGGCTTTTCTCGAAAATTCATCTGTAAAATTGTACGCACTTCTTGTGTCATTAAATTTCCACACCAAGCATATACAAAGGTTTGAACAAGCTTCGCCATAATGTAAAATGTAACTCTAAATAAAATTATCACAGTGATGGGTTTAACCTGGAATAAATATCATTAAAATACAATGTTCAACGTAATATTTCTTCTTCTTATTTTTATAATTAAAATGTATATTATATTTAAAGAAATCTAACATAATTCAATTTAAACTTAAGCGGAACAAACGCTTACTTGAAATAATTGATAAACCATTGCACATATAAGAAGAGCACTGGTAACATAAGTCCAAATGATAATAGGTCCAAACGTTTTTTGAAGTGCCTTTGCTTGTGTGATGATCAACTGATGTTTAAAGATAAAGCGATGAAATTTGGCCACCGCCATATCATCAAATTGCAAGTTTGCAAAATTGTAAGATAATGCTTTCAATTTTCCGCATATATGAAAAGCATAAAAACAAAAAAGTGCATCGACTGATACTGTGACGGAAAATAAGCATAACAATGAGAAGCCCTCGATTGTATAAGTCAGCCAATAGAGTCCATCTCCTGGAACAAAATTCCATGGATATCTACAAATCGACAAAAATGAACAATTGAACAACAATTTTCTATACTTAATTTTGTTTTAGTCATTTACCTAGTTGGCATAAATAAAACATATTTTTGATACTTAAAATAAGCAAGAATAGGTACTAAAGTGTAAGACAAAGTTGCCGTAAATATAAGTCCTACAAAAAATGATACGAAGGATTTGAAATAGCGCACTGAAGACAACACAATATTACATAATTCTGGATGATTCAATTCTTCGTGAAATGTATCTACTATTAAAGTTTTGAGATCTTGCAAATGTGTGCGGTACTTGTAACAGCACAAAACCTTTTGCAAAATAAATCAATTAATCATATAAAATAAACAATATCCTACATTATCAACTAATTAAATTTATATAATTGGAATAGTATTAATTCATTAAAAAGAACCTTAAGAAAAACTGTGAAATAGCTTCCAGAAGGACTAAGCCCTTTGGTCAAAATGGCAATACTACTTGTATTATGTATGCAAAAATTGAATATAAAACAAGACATGTACAAAGCAGTCGCTCCAACACAACCTACGTATACCATTCCGAGTTTATTAATTTTGCGCTGCAGCGGCTGAATTCCCGCAATTTTCAGTAAAAAGTTTATCTGTCGTACAAAAGTATGATAAGTATCAATTTCTGTCATGATTGCGCGTCTGCAAAGTTCTTCACATTAATCCTGTAGAAGTTTCTTCGTGCATTTTTCATGATCGTGTTTTCCCTCGTTAAGAACAACGCTAACAATCAAAAAACTCAATTATTGATGCAAATCTGTCCTGGACAGGTTCTTAATTGTAATCTAAGAAAAACCTATTGATTAACTTACACATTTGTTCAATATATATTTGATATAAAATACTGTGTCAATACATTTGAAGAAAATATTAATTCATAACAAATAAATAATTTTCCGCGTTAAAAAAGAAAAGTCTATAGTACAAGTATTAAATTGTAAGTTGTGTGATCAACTATTACAATCGAAGACACTTATTATTGTATTAAAAATACATGATTTGTATATGGCAGCAAGGCATCTTTGGTTAGTATAAAAATCGTTAACATAGAATAACATTATTTTCGTATAAATTAAATATTATAAAACTATATACGCGTTGGACTGTTTTCTGTTTAGTTAGTTAATTCCTTTGTACTTGGTGAATAAGTTGTACAAAACCCGCAGCGTTGACTTCAGATCCAAATTAACAACGTCTGAAAATAATAAACATAATGTGAATAAAATTTGAACATTCAATGACAATCAAGAATGAAGCCTGGAAAGACATTATTACCTTCTGGTCGAGCCTTCGGTTTTGGCAAACCAATGTCTTTCATTAGTTCAAAGGAAAACGCAACATTGTGCACTTTTTGTTCGTGAGTTTGAGGCGTCAAATGGAAACTTCCCAATGGAACAAAAAATCCCTCCAACAAGCCAAGTAGGAGAGTTAAAAAGACACCGTCATGAAATTGCGTGTCCAAGTCTGTCACTTCCAGGTGTACTTTGTTCAAATGTTTGTTAACAAAAGAAACTAACGACTGAAAATAAGAAAATATTATTTTAATGAATAATTTTCCTTGAATGTCCCAATTTGTAAATAAAAAAAATAAGCACCTTTTTGACGACCGCTAGTTTGTCCGGATGCTGATCGAATAACGTGTCAAAAGCGTCTCTTTCACATCGCATGCCCAAATCATCATAAGTCGACGTGATTTCCTCGCGGACGACTCGGTGCGTTAATTGGCCATCCTTTTTCTTCACCACGACAACATGCACGGAAACCCGTTCCGGCAGACGAACAGGCGCCCGAAACAGACGCGCTAGACCGACAAGTAAATGCAGAATTGACACAATGTCCTTTGAATGAACGGAATCCACGCTCCACTTGTACGGCGGATAACATCCTAGAACTCGATTCGCCGTCGAGAGGACAATGTGCAACTTTTGCTTCTGACCTTCCTCCGATTGCGTTACTTCCGGCACATCTAACTTTCGACCAGTTAACTTTTCTACAAATCAAAAAAAACATTCACTTATTTCCTTAAGTAATATAATTATTATAATAAATGTTAAATAACATTTTTTAAATTAATTTAAAAATAATCTGAATAATTCAATGAAAAATCTTGTACCTAGTAATTTTTGCAATACTTGTCCATCGTATAAGTCTTCAGCAATATCTTTTACGATGATTCTTTGATCCGCAAGTTCATCGTTGATCCATTCAATAAGTACATACATTAGTTCTTGCAATTTTGGATCTTCCATAGACTTTGGTTCTATCATTGAACGCTCTTCATTTTCTTCTAATTCATAATCTTCTGGTGGCATGTCGGGATTCGTCGCAACGCCAGACGAATCTATCGCATGTTTACCTTCTTCTTGAACTTCTTGTACTGTAAAATAATTAAGAAAACAATTAATCAAAATATGTATATGTGCTGTTTATATAAACAATATTTGCATAATCCATAAACAATAATATAACATTACATTGTTCTTATTTATAATAATATAATATATAATATATAGTTCAACTTATTTATATTAATTAAATTCATGCATTTTATAAACGTTTATTTATATATTTAATTACTGTAGCAGATTTATTTTGGAACATCACATCTCCCGTCGATTTTATCTAAATAAAATTTAATTTTATTTAGATAATAAATAATTAGTTTGACACATAACAATACCTTCCTTAATACGCTTCTTGCGGCCAATCGTGCCAATTTTCTCCCAAAAGGTTTCTTCTTTCTCATCTTTTCTGACAGGTATCGGTGGACGAGGTGACTTTGGACGCGGCGACGCCATTTTCACTGATTTTCTCACACTGAAGCTCTCACGTCACCATTTAAGAATATACTCCAAGCACAATTACGACATTCGCCCACAAAAGTCCATGACTGAAACACACACACACATAAATCACTCTCTCGATATTAATTATACATATCATATGATTTCAATGACGAATATAAATGCACGTCAAAAAAATTTCAAGTACATATTTTATTTAATTAATTAATTTTGAAATTATAAATAAATTATATTTGCATAGTTATCTGCATTTAACAATTTATAATATTTAATTAAATAAAGGAAAAATTAATTATTTACAGGAAAACATTTTGGTTGATTCATTATTTTTGTTACTACTATTATTATTGTTTGCTACATTTTAAATATTATTTATTTATAAATTATTTTTACATAAAAACTGCGGAATTATTACAGCTCCGAACGATACATTTTTGAACTAAAAATTACTAGAATTAATCGAAAAAAAATATGCGTTCTTAAAGTTAGAAACTAGATAAAGATCGTTCAACGCAAGAAAGAGACATATATCTAACTCAGATTTCAGGAAATGGGTACGTCGCACCGAAAATACCAAGGTTGGGTAACTTCGTTAAAAAAATTTTTTGTTAACTTTTAATATAACTTAACTTATGAAAAATTTTTAACTTGTAACTTTTAACGGTAAAAATGAAAAAAGTTAAAAATATTATATTATTTATATTTTTTGAAGATTAGTTCATTTGCATGTTTTTAGAAAACAGAGTTGTTTCATTAATGAAAAAAATTGCTAATAAAAAATTAATTAAATTTAATTGATTAAGTGGTTTTAATAACATAGTTTTAAGTTTATCATATATTAAGCTGATTCTTCAATCGAACTCACTGCTTCTTTTTTCCACTAATGGAGTCACCATTAGCTCTATTCTATTTGCTCTTTCATAGCTGAAGAATCACCTTAAGGTGATGGCGAAGCTAACATTATCGACATTAAAGATTTCTTAAATTAAAATTAAATGAACAATTTAAATTACATTTAAAGACCAGAACGCCATTCTCTCACTTTTTTTACACGTTTTGATTTATATAATATGTTATTTAATATATTATTTAAAATATATAATGATTTTTCGTTTACGAGGTGAGAAAAAACGTAAAAATCATCTTATATTAAAATTACTTGTTACAAAAATATGTTAAATGTCTTAAAATATTCTCCCACAATCCAAGAATGGCGCTCTGGTTGTTTTATACTAATTTATTGTTAAATGTTATAATATAACAAAAGACACTAACTCCGTGGCAGCAGAACTTTGCCTTTACCTTAATTGTGGCCTTGTGGGGTTGTGGGTGTATTTTTATTTACAAAATCACAATTAGAGAATAAGTTTGAGAAGTTTAGAGAACCTAAAACAATTTGACAGATTTTATAATTAAAATATTTTTTTAAAAACTTTGAATATTTGAATAATTAATTAACTTACTCTGATTAAACGGCCATAAGGATTCATAAAACAATTTTATTTTATGAAATTGCAACAGAATATTCATAAAAGATATATGAAATGTCATAAACTTTTATTTATATTTAATTATGAATATTCATAAAAAACAATAAGACTAATTTTTTTTATGAATTAATATGAAAATTCATAAGTTTATTTTATAATAGAATAAATTTATGAATTGTCATATTAATTCATAAACAAGAAATTTTTAAATTTTAAATTAATTTAATTTTAATTTTAAATTTTGAAATACCTATTCTGCATTTAATGATCCTACATGTTTGTACTAACTTGATATTAAAAATAAAATATCTAAAAATAGAAAATAAAATAAGTTCATTCACAAAAAGAAAAATATTACATTGAATTCAAATACTTTACAAATATTTCGCAATGTTCAATAAGTTAGGTAAAAATAAGACAATCAGATAGCAATGTTTGATATATATTTCTTTATTAATTGGATTTCATAATAACTTATATGATCACATTGCAATGCTTAGTATACGTTTAAGACTGCTTTAATTCAAGATTCTACAAGTCATAGAATTTTTCATTTTATATATTTATAATAAAAAAGTGGTAACAGTTAATTATGTTGTTGATATCATTAAATATTTAGTATCGCAGTTACATACAAATGAAAAATATCTTTCTAGAATATATGTATATATCAACCCTTTTTTTCTGTCAAATTTGTTTCATGTATTCATTCAAAACTATACTGAACAATTCATTCATTGAGTTTGCAATACCTTAATGGAACTATTCTATTATCGGTATTATCATACGTGTAAAATACCTGCGATTGTATTTTATAAACATGAAATACGCGAATAAATGATAAATAGTTCTATCGAAGTAGTTGATCGTCATTGTATAACAATTAAACAGCATGTAACTATCGTAAATTTTATTTCATAATCAATTCAACTAATGAATTAAGATAAAATATATTATAACTATCATTAAAATCATCATTTTTTAATTATGCGGAGCAATATTTGTATTTGAATAATTATTCATTATAATTACAAATATAAGCATTGTATAAATACGACGTAGAAATATGAATATCAACTCAATATAATAACAGGATACAAATTCTGAGATTGTCTTAAACTTTCGAGAAATTCAATATAATTCTATCGTTTGTCATTCTGGAACTAAAGATAAAATATCTAATAAATAAAAATTTTACAAACCTAACAACTTTTACGTCAAAGTTCATAGACGTTAAAGGAATAGTCAGACTTCTTGCAGAATTCAATTTCTTATACATTTGAAACTAATACAAATTGTACAAATAAAACAATCACGATAAATAACACTATGCAACAAAAATTTTGCCTAACTTTACATAAGTAATTTTTTGATTTATTATGATAGAAAATTACTAAAAATAGACAGTTAAGAGTTTGTTTTTGCTCTTACAATAATAAAAGATTGACTTTTGATGTATTATCAGTATAAAATGAATATCATTTCTCAATACATAATACAATACGTAAAACCTTATATCAATACATCTAACGAAAAAGGAAATACTTCAATTTATTTGTGAAAAAGATTGCATTTCAAAATTCACAATGGAAAATTATATGTATAATTTTGACATGTAACCTTTTTCAAAGATAGACTGAAATATCTTCTTTTTTATTAGTTGTACTGATATG